>PVLA01005022.1:0-158380 GCA_004027455.1 Hydrochoerus hydrochaeris | reverse complement strand
GTCCTGGTGTTACAGCAGAAATAATGATTCAACACTGCACACTTGGTGCTTGCTTTTTGCCGGTGCTGTAATAGTTGAGGTGTGCACTCTTAGCAGTCCCAGTTTGTGAGAGGGCCAGCTTACACATGTGCTGCGTGTGGAGGCAGGTGTGCAGCACTCTCTGGTTGGCAAGGGAGGAACCAGTGGTTCAGAGCTTGGACACTGGACACAACAAGAGGAAGGGGCAGAGAGAGACCATACGTATGCAGTCAGCAAGCAGGAGACAGTTCTTCTGGGAAGCCTGCAGCAGGTAGGTCCCAACTGCCGCACTTGAGAAAGGGAAGGGGAAGAGGCCTACCATCCATTTTGCACCAGCTGGGAGCCAGAGCGGTAACACACTCCATGTCTTGGCTCATGGGCTCCTGTGCAGTCAGTGCTCATCATGGCCTCTTTAGAGCACACCAGGGCCACACAGGGGAGCGTGCTGCTCCTCTGCTGGCTGTCCTTTGTCCCACTTGCCTCCTACAGAGGCGTTCCTGCCTGCCCCCTGGCTCTGCTTTCCACTTTGGGTCCTTGCAAGCCCATTGGTCGCTTTCTTGAGCCCTCTGTTCTTCCTCCAGGACCAGGCCTGGATGGGCCCCCTCTTTTTTGTGCTGTGGACCCTTGGGAGGTTTGTCTGACCTCAAATGGCCCTGGGCCAGCTAGAGGGAGAGGGTCGGCCCGGGCCCAGTGTCAGAGCTGATGCTTCCCTCCCAGCCCCTCTCCCCCGCCTTCTGCATTGTTGACCAACAGCCTGGGTCTGATGCAGAAGCAGAAGAATTTCCATTCAGCTGGGACCCAGATGAGGGACCTCTCTGCCAGTAAGTGACACCCTCGGCTACTGAAATGTCTCACGTTCCTGCTAGCCAAGCCTGGGATGGCCCCCACGTGACAGTGCCAGGGACACGTGTCTTCTGGGGCTGTGTCAAAACTCAGCAGCTGGCAAGTTTGTCATATCCTCGGGCAGGGACAGGGTGGGTGGGGGTGGCACTAATGTGCTAGGGCCCTGGCCAGAGTGCAGTCCCTACTGCCCGCCTGATATGGCATGGACAGCTGGAAAAACTGACCATGGGGCTTGACTATCTCAGAGGATTGCTCTATTTTTCCTCAGCATAATTTTTCCATGAATAATCTTTAAAGCGCTTTAAGTGGCTGTTTCTTTAGCAGTTTTATTGGAACATATGAGAACTGACAGTCTCTGTGGGGAACAAGATACATTGAAAAGAATCTGGTTTTCATTACCTTTCTCTCAAGAAACCACATACTGACCAATAGACCACTCACTGACTGGAAGAGAAAAAAGCACAGGGCCTCTAATAATGGCCATGGAGGGGTCTTTATCAAGCCTGATGAACAAGTACGGCAAAGGACTCTAGCTCTGGAGGCAGATGGGCCTGGCTCCCCCATGTCTGCACTTGCACACCGAGTGGCCCAACAAAGGTCATCCACCTCTGAGCCTGAAGCCTGCACCTGCAGAACAGGAATGGGGTGCTGTCTCGCAGCCTTCCTCCTCCTGTCTCACATGTTTACTGTGCCCTGCCCACAGGGCTATGCTGGTGCTGGAGCCACAGTATGGGTTCGAGAGATGATGGTCTGTCTTCAGGGGCTGATAGGGTAGCCAGGTTATCTGCTCCCAGGAGAGGCACAAGCTTTGACAGGAGGAGGATGGTAATCACTACAGCAGCTGCCCAAGTGGTGTGACCCCACCAGTACTGATGCTGACAATAACTGCTAGCCGTTAGTGAGTATCTACAAGGTGTGCTGTCCTCGTGCTCTTATTTAAGACTCATGGTAACATCGCCATGCAGGAAGTGTGGCCATTTCAGTTTCATGATGTGGAGCTTGCGGTTGGGACATTCAGGAACTGGCCCAGGTGAGCAGCCTCTGAGCCAGAGAGCTCTGCACACAGTGCGTCTGAGAGCCCAGAGGGAGAGTCAGAGGGGACTTCCGGGATGTCTGACTTCCTGGCTGGTGTATCAGCTCCAGTATGGACAGTGACGGGCAGAAGCAACAGCATGTGCAAAGGCTCGGAGGCCTCTGAGGACCCAGAGTTTCATGAGGGGAAGGCACAGTGATGCACTCAGGCTCCTGGGAAGCTGCTCCCTATTGCTTGGGAGCAACTGCATGTGGCTGAGACTGAGCCCATGGGCTGTGTGGATGAGGGGTGTGGAGGGAGGGGACTTGGAGCGGTGTACACTCAGGGAGCGGGCTGTGGGGGCCGGGGAGGACACGTGAAATCCATCATGGGGCTGATGGCTGGAGGTCTCTAGATAGCCGGCTGTGGCACTCATGGCTGCTGAAAATGGTACATGGTCAGCCTGAGAGCTTTGTTCCCACAGATTTCTCCTGCCTCTGAGTCCTGCCTTGGACCGGCACTGCCCTATTTCGGTCTGCTCACAGGGAACAAGTCTCACACATCAGAAATTAATGGGAGGCAGCTGTGGCAGAGGGGAAACAGCTCAATGCAGAGTCACGAGATTTGTGTTCCATCCCGCCTCTGCCTGGGCTGAGGCAGGGGCTCAAGGCCTGTCCTCTCCTCCCAAGAAAGCCTCTCCTCACTGGTGCAGGAGGGGAGGGCATGAGGACTGAGGACTGTCTCCTGAGTTCCCACCAGTGCTGCCTGAGCCTGTGGTATGCAAGGTGGGCTTTTGCTCAACGAAAGGGCCCAGCTTCCTGTGTTTCCTGCCCACCTGTGCAGGGAGCCCTGTTCCCAGCCTTGGAGACTTGGCCTCTTCTGGGTCTGCCTCTCAGGGACACAGGGGGCGGGTCTCCGCAGAAAGTCTGTTCATGCCAAAGCCCTTCACAGCCAGGAATCGGGGAGTCAGTCACTCTCCTGTTCACACACATTCTCAGATTCTCACATATGCAACTCTCACAGGTCCTCTGCCGGCCAAGATCTATCTCCCATACCCCACAGAAGCTATGGTTCATTTCCTTTTGGAAAATGGCACCTAACTGTTCTTAACTGTTCTTTGACTGGGTCGAGCATGCCACAGACCACCTTCATGACTGAAGCTGTAGTCTCCCAGGCCACAGGGAGCTGCGGAACCTGGGATCTGTGAGGAGAGCAGCCACAGCAGGCAGCTCGGCTGGACCAAAGCAATTAGAGTCTTGCCTCCTCTGCCTGGCCTCGATGTGACTGGCTTCCGGCCCTGGAGGAGGGAGCCCTTCTACCACTCGGAAGACAGAAAAGGCTTCCGGAGGGAGGACTGTGAGGAGGAGAGGCCCTCCTTCCCTTTTGCCTAGGGCTGCTCTCCTCCTCTGCAAGCAGAGAGCCCTTGGCGGGCTGAAGGAATCTACACAGTGGCAGGCCCAGGGTACTTCTGGTATCTCGCTTAGGCCTGGGGTGCCAAGATGGCCGCAGCCAGAGGACAGTGGTGGCCACAAAAGCCAGCTGCACTCACAGGTCCATGGTAGTGAGGGTAAGGCCTCCCATGGAACAAGGTGGCCCCTGTGAGGCGATTTGGCATGGGTTTAAGGGCTTGAGGGGATCTGAACAGCAGCTAGTAGTAGGCAATCAACTCTGAGGGGTTGAAGAAGGAGCTGCAGAGGTCCCTGGAATGGATCTGCATCTGTTGGGTTGAGGATTCATAGAAACTCTGAAGCATACCTGCACGTGCCCAGGTGAGGAAGCACAGTGGTACTGACTGTACCGTGCCCCAAGATAGCAGCAATCAATGTGAGACTGTGTTGTACCCCGGGCTGCGGCAGCAGGTCAGGGACATAGAGAAATGCTAAGGGAGCACGAAGGCCACATTTGCTCTCTTGCTGCAAGAAGCCAGGCCTGAAGCCCCCTGGAAGGGTGAAGTGAGGCGATTTACCACAGATCAGGTTTGGAGTTTTGCTTCTTACCTAGAACTAGCACCTGAGGACCAGTGGGGACAGTGTGTGACTCAAAGTCTGCAGGAAAGCAGGACATGACAGGATGTTGCTCAGGGCAGAGGCTAACTTACACTGCATAGGTACACAAGGCAGCCAGGACGGATCTTAGAGTGCCCTTGGGCTCTTACTGGCCCCCTATTCGCGTTGGAGGCAGGCACATTTCTGCGCTCAGCAATTGGCTCTGCTACTTCCTTCCTGCACGAGGCTGGGCATGCGCTGGGTGCCTTCACCTACAGAACAGACATGGCAGGGCCCCCTCACTAGGTGGGGGCACAGAGGAGGCCAAGGCACCTCCTGGTGCTCGGCACAGTTTACGTTTCGCAAAGGTTGCTTTGATGCTGAGGATGAGGAAGAGGATGACGATGCACCACCTCTCAGCCCGTTTTCCTCCTGTGAACTGGCTGGAGTAGTGCTATTAAAATGTGTCCACAAAGTCCTTCCTGCTCTGTCTTGGACCTTGGCTGGCCCTGTGGCTGCCTGACTCACTGAGGGAGGCCAAGGTAAGGCCGTATGACTTCGAAGGCTGGCTTACTGAGATGCTAAAATATAGCTTCCTCTTTGCCCTTCTTGGACATTTCCTCTGGGGACAGCTAGCTGCCATGCAGAAGCCTGATGATCCTGAGGTGGCCTTACTACGAGGAAGCCTGGGCCAAATGCCGAGACCACACATATGTGTTCTGCCACTACTAGAGCCACTGCCCCAGCCAGCAGCAAGCACCAGACACGTGGGTGAAGACATCTCCCGGCTCAGTCCTGTGTGACTTTGAGAATATATGCATGTCATGAAACATTGTTATGTGTCCCTTGATTCTAGGATGCCGAGCGGTGAGGCAGCGGTACCTGCCATAGCAGATGAATAAGTGAGCAGGAGCCCAGACAGCCCCTCAGGCTCACTGTTCCATGCTTGGGCAGCTGCCTCACCCTATCCCCCATCTGGACAGCATCAGAGTCTGCTGGGAGGGCCTGGAGCTAACCCCCAAGAGGCTAGGAGTGCAAATCCACAAGCAGATCTTCTGGCACTGCCTCAGGGAATGCTCCTGGAGGCCTGGAGTGAGAGCCTGCAGGAAACATTGCTGTTAATGGGAAGCTGAGGCTCCAAGAGATCCAGCCCATTGCCTGGGGCTGTACAGCTCAGAGGTGTTGGAGCTGGGTTCTGTCTGAACTCAGGTCTATCTGAACCCAGAGCAGGACTCTTGCTAGAAGGCAACAAAGCAGGGAGACAGCAAGGTGTGTCTGAGGGTGGTCCTGAGAGTACATGCAGAGAGAAGTGACCCAGGCTGTCTCCTGGATTTGAGTTGCCACCCAGGAATCTCCAGGGAACCCTGCCCATTGGGGAAGCCATGTGGGGGTGGGGCTGGCAAAATCTGGAACTGTCTCCGCCAGTTCAAGGTACACAAACCTTATTTGCCCTCTCTAGGGGTCATTGTTCTGTATGGTTTTTCTCTCCAGGAAAACACTAGTTCACTGTTACATGAACTAAACATCACATGGGGGCGGGTGGGGGATGAAAACGTGGCTTTATTGGGCTTTTCTCTCCACACTTAGGAGCTGAGGTTTCTCCATTTCCTTTCTCACAGTATATCTTGTTAGGGGCAAACCCGCCCACATAGCCATTCTCTAGGGTGGAAAATGGGGGCAGCTCTCTTCAGGGTATGGGAGCCATCCCAGAGACCACGCAGCCACAGTTTGGACCCCACTTCTGATGTTAATCAAGACCCCAGAGGGATTCAAGCCCATGAGACTACAGCTGCTCTATGTGTCAGGGTCAAGGTCTCCTGGTCCGGGAGGTAGAAGAGCTGGGTAGAGAAGAGTCAGAGTCCTCTGGCCCCCTTGGTTCGCTCCTGGGACCTCCTTTCGGCTCTACACATGGCCCGCCTCTCCCACTGTAAGACGCATGCTCCAGGAGGCTGGGGTCTCACCTTACTTGTGCTGGGTGCCTAGCTCCTTGCAAGTGCTTGGCCATTGCAGGCCCGTAGCACATAAGCCTTGAGTGAACAAAAGAGCACACCATGGGGCTTTTCCTTGGCAGGTGTGGTGTGTGTGGCTGTGGAAAGAACCCCACACTGGAGCCTAAACCCCCCTCCTGAGGAGTGAGGGAGGCTGCGTTCCTCCCATTCCTAGGACTGCAAGAGGCACATTCCTGTCCCTGACTCTGGTCCCGCTCTTGCCACGTGGCTCAGTCTGACTGCCAGACCCAGAAAGGCTCCCTTGAGCTGCCCCTCTGGTCTTGTTTTCTAGAGTGCCCTGATGACCCAAGGCTGAAGCAGCACTCACTTCTCTGTCCTCTGGAGCCCCAAGCAGGAAGCCAGGGCCTCTAAGGGTGTCTGAGCTCTTCAGACACTCCCCAGACCCCTGGCCATCAGTGCAAATCTTAACATCCTGCTTGCAAGGCTGAAGCCAGGGATTTGAAAATTGGTGGAAAACACTCCTGTGAGCTGGGGCTTACTCTGCTGTGGAGAAAGATGCTGGCATCAGCACTTCTGAGGGCTATGCAGAGTCAGCAGTCGGCCCACGCTGAAGCTGCCTCCAAGAACAGGTGCCCACAGGCCTAGCAGGTGCTCAGGGGACAGGGCCAAGGGGCAAGGCAGGTGACCACAGGCCTTTGTCCAGGGACCTACACATTGGGCTTTAGGAATTCCACAGTTGACCCATCCCTCAGGAGCCCTTATTTTGGTGGGAAAGACAGACTCAAGGCATGTGAGCATGCAGCTAGTGGAGGGATGTACCATGCATGCAGGCATGAGTGGCACAGAGCACTGGTGGCAGGAGGCTGTTATACAAGGGTCAGCACATCTCTGCGAGAGGCCTGACAGTATTCTTAGGCTTTGCAGGCCCCTGGTTTGCATCCCAACCATTCAACCTTGCTATTGTGGAGTGAAAGAAAACACAGACAGTATGGCAGGTGGGGGGCAGCTGTGTTCGATCCTATATAGGAACTGGGTGGGCTGAATGTGGCCCAGAGCTTGCCAGCCCCTGTAAAATGGAGCTTGATTAGGTCTGGGGCTGGCAGAAAGGCTTTATGAGAGAGAGATGTTTAGCTAAAATCTGAAGGCTGAACCAGGGACAAAGGATGAATTGTAATATTGAGAATCACAGCACCATCATGACAAAGCTGTGCCTGATGAGAGTGTTCCGGGTCAGGCTCCACGTATAGGCATGTGGCCCCAGTAAGTTCCTGCAACAGCCCCACAATAGAGGTGTGTGTGTTGTGCGCACTCTGCAGGTGGGATGTGTAGAACTGAGCATTTTGGAGGAGTAAGGTGCTGGGGGAGGATGCTAGAACAGGTCCGAGATGGGAAGGTGGAGACTGGACCAGTACTAGAAGATGCTACTGGGCCATCTGTCAAGAAAAGGCAACAGGTATGGAGACAGTGGAAGACATTTCAACACTGTACTCAGGGAAGCCTCGTGGGAACCAAGCTGCTCAGCACAAACTTGACTCTGTCTTAGGTTAGGACAAGAGCATCTCCTAAGGTTCTGAAGAACAGATGCATTTCACTCTCCAAGTTACCAGACAAGCCCCAGGGAGACAGTGCAGGGTCCAGCTTTTAAGACACAGCTAGCAGAAGTGGAAGAGACAAGGGGCAGGAGTGAATTCGGGGCAGGGCAGAGGCTTTGAGGGTGGGGCTTGCGGGAGGGCTGCAGCACGGCCTCCTATAGGTTCTGCAGTCCTCATCTACCAGGACACGTGCTGGCACGGAAGTATGGAGAAGGGCTTGGGCAGGCCCAGGGCAGCAGCTTTCCACCCCTTTGCAGTCACTGCATGTGACATGCTGTGCTGGGCATCTTCCCAACAGCACTCATTTTTGACATTTTAACATTGCTGGGATGATGCTTTTATTATCTCCATTTTGTAGGTAAGAAAATTGAGGCCTGGGGTGGAGGATAAACACTTATGGAAAGTGACCTAAGCCAGGTTGATGTGACTTAAGAGCTGGAGCCAGGAGGAGGTGCTGTTGGTGTCCTGTCTCCCCCTCCCACCAGCAGTGGAGATCAGCCCCCGTCACTGAGAGTAGGCGGGACAAGCACTGTAGGAGCCACGACGAGAGTAATGATGAGAGTAACACTGAGCACACTTTTACAATGTGCTGATGTGGGCGGAGCACTCTCCAGGCTGGAACTTACCAGGTAATCATGGCCACCCTGCAAAGGGTCTCAGTGCCATTCTCTGGATGAGAGCTTGGAAATGGCAGAGCCTGGGTCCTTGCCACTAGGGAGCATGTGTATGTGTGTGTTTCCCCAATAGGTGAATAAATCCAGGAAGATGAGCTATTTGGATCTAGTGGCACCAAATACCTCAGGCATCCTGTGCTTGGTTTGATGTCACACAACCTCCAGTTTAGTGCACCCCTGAGAATAGGAGTCCAAGTGGCCTGGAGACTTGGGGTTTTCTATACTTCACTTTTGTTCCCATCTTGGGGCTCTAATCTTGTGTTCTTGGAGCTGTTCTGCTCTAGGGAGCCCCAGAACTGAGGTATCTTGCAGGGGTCCTACAAGACCAGGAGCCTGGCAGGTGGGCACAGGAGCCATGAGCAGGGACAGCTGAGTTACTATGCTGCATACTCAGCTGTGCCCTTTGGCTCCATGGGCAAGGGCTATTCCTGGCTTTGCTCCCACTTGAGGTGGCTACAATACCTGCAAGGTCTTCCTTGGAAGAGACTAGTCTCGGAGAGCTGCTTCCTGGTTCTATTCTGAGCGACAATCTGTAAACAGAAATTGCCACAAAATCAGATGGGCACTGGCTTATCACGGGAGAACAGACAGATGCATGGTCAGGTTAGGAGAGGGACAGCTGTTGAGGGCTGGAGTAGTGAGAGAAGCCAGCAGTGCCATGAGATCTGCCCCCAGCACAGTCACCTCCCTGGATGCGTTTCCATACTGAAGAACCAATGGTGAGTGACTGCGGCCCATGGTTTACTGAGCAGGATGTGTTAATTTGGCTCATGAGGCTATAAACTAGGTGCATTTTATAAATGAGGAGACTGAGGAATAGTAAGTTCTTTCCCCAATTCACATGGCTAGCAAGTGGCAGAGCAGGGTCACTCCGATGTAAATGATGGTTTCATGGGCAAGACTGGGAAGGGCAGCCCTTTCTGGAAAGAGAGACAGTGAAAGTAACCTGAGTCTACATGCATGAAGTAGAAGGCTCCCTTAGTGGGTCTACTGACTCCAGTCTTCTACTCCCCACGTTACAGAAGAAGGGAAATCCAAGAACTCCTGGGTCTTCAGCAGCAGGAGGAGAAAGCAGCCCCTCTCCCTGTGCCAGATGCCTCCCTCCCTGTGTCAGAGCCATGGAGCATCCAGACAGAGCCTCCTAAACAGGGACAAGACAAAAAGAAACTGTCCAGCGGCGCAGCACACCTCCTCTCCCAAAAGAAGGACAGAGAAAGGGAGAGAGGGCTGCCCCTGCACCCAGCCTATGAAGTGGCCTGGGAAAGCAGAGGAAATTCTCCCCAGTGCTTTGAGTAGGGGAATAACTTACGAGGAACGTGGGTGGAACACAACAAAATCTGAAAAGTGAGATGATGAAACAAAGGAATAAAATGAAACAGAGACTGAGGCCAGTAAGGGGGCTGGGGGGTGGGTGCCCCAAATCATAGACTGAAACAAGAGAGGGCTGGCTGAATACCTAAGTGAAAACAGATCACCAGGCACTGAGGATGAGGAGGTGACCACAGTCACTAACGGGTGAGGAGGGCAGTCCTAGTCCTGGAAAGGAACTAACGGGCGAGGAGGGCAGAAAGTACCCAGCACATGCCTGCCTGAAAGACAGAAGCTGAGAAATGGTCGGGAAATGTCAAAGGCACAAACCAATGGCACTGCTGGGCAGCAAAGGGAGAGTCTGGGGCAGGACTGTCTGGCGAAGGACTTCCCTCCTTGAGCTTTTGAAAGGAACCCTTCACCCTCCAAGCAGACCAAACCACCCATTTTCAGAGGAGGAAACTCAGACTGGCCTTGGCCTTCACTGGAGCAGCACCCAATGCCAGTGAGCAACAGCTCAGGGTCTGCAGGCCTGGAGAGAGCTGAGGGGGCTGCTAGCAAGGCCAGGCCTGATGAACGCAGCTGCTTCCATGCAGGACTCGGGGGGGGGGAAGGGGGGCCTGCTCCTGATGAAATCCAGCTGAATAAGGGATTGATTAGAATAAGGGCTCCAGGAGACACTGTGGAGGAACAACAGGTGGTAAGAATTTTATCTGTTTAAAAATCCTAACAGTAGGAATTATGATTCCTGAACACGATGTTTATGTTATAAACTTGGGTTATGCGGTCCAATAATAATACAGCTAACAAAAAAAAAAAAAAAACTAGAGGAGGGCAAGGCAGCGGTGAAGCAGGGAGCCATGTAATGGTCTCATCTTTCATAACCAGGGCCAACTGATACTGTCCACAGCAGAAACGTACTTAGAGAAAACTTCCTGACTCAGGCGCTCCATGCTTCTCCTGACCCCTTTTATGAATCTTAGGAGGCTCTTCGGGGAAATAATACCTCTTGTAGCAAAGAAATATGTATTTAAAGAACAGAAATTCCTTAGCTTTTATTTTAGTTCCTTTTTCTAGTTGAATTAAAATTAATACTTTTAAGTAAAAATAGCAAGCACTGTAAGATCCAATTTTAACAAATTCCATCCTTGCAGACATCCAGCTATTCATCCTTTTCTATGTATGTTTTATGCACTGAAAAATGTTCAGAATTATGCTCACTTAATGCTAGTGATCAGCTTTCTAGGTGGTGGGAATTTGGGTCCTTTTTCTCATATCAATAACTTAGACCAAGGGCTGAGCAGTAAAGAGCACTGATTGGGCCTCTTGGTGCAATATTTCAAAGCAGATGAGAGCAGGTGCCATCAGTGTCCCAGTAAAGCTGCTGCATTCTTGGGTGTGAGGAGCCGGTCTCCAGGTGTGAGCCGGCTGTGGAGGGAAGCTCCCTGCTGCACAATCACAGGGTCTCCCTGTTTCTTGCCTCTCAGAATGAGGATCTCCCGGGAAGGAGCCCTTGATGTTCCACAGAGGTTAGGGCTGGGGTGAGAATGTAGCACCCCCTCCTACACACACACCCTTTGTCCACAACAAAGGACTTTCGTAAACCCCAGGCTGACGTCCTTTAGCATGGAGTCCTAGAGGTGCTTGATGTCCTTCAGAATAGAAGGAGTAATTATGACCTGCAGCTTGTCCAAGGATTGCTTCATGGTCAGTATTTATAGATCATTTTTCTCCTTAAAACACATTACTGCTAATGAAAAAGTACTGTCTCTTTAATCAAAAGCTTGGCAAAGGGATGTAAAATATTATCCTAGAACCTAAGTAGGAATAATTTTGTACTTTAGGCTACTCTTTTCAGGAACAGCAAATGCTTTGTAAATAAAATGATCTCAATCTGTGATAAACATAATTTTAATGGTAATCTGTGGGTTTCTCTTCCTGCTACTATTATATAACAGATCACAATCCCATATTTTTTATTTTGACAAATTACTTTATAATAATACATTATGTCTATACTCCCAACAATCATTAGAAACACACAGCGGTTTCTGAAAAAAAACAAATCTTCCAGCCCTGCCAAGACATCTGGATGGTGAGAAGGTACCCTGGGGGCTCTGGTGTCCAGCCAGGGCTGCAGTCCATTCCTGCAGAGCTGACTGGAAGGAGGGAGGTGTTTGAATAGCCACTCCCAAGATCCAGATGAGTGGTTCCAGTGGCCCAGGTCTTTAAAGTTTTACTAACTTAGATGAATACCAAATAGGAAGATCAAATCAGTAGATTCAAAAGTGGAGAAACTTTTAAAACACATACTAGATGACATTCAAAGAAATCATGGTATACTGAAAGCAACCAGTAAGGTACAGTTTAAAAGAATATCTATAGAGTTGACATTTAGGTGGTAAATGATCAATTACAAGGTGGCTGAGATAGCCTTAAAGTCAAATTATGTGAAAAAGTACTGAGGCTCTTAGTGGACCTCAAGTTCAAAATAAGCCAGGAAGACATCCAGCCAATTGTGGCAGATGAGGCTGACATAAGAAATCTATCTCCAAATCATACCCCCACTGCACAGATAGGCTAGATACGTTCCCAGGTGCTATCAATGGGGAAAGAACCAAAACCTAGAGCAGGGTGGCTACATGATGAGCCTAAGGCTGAGAGGTCTTTTGAGCACTAAGTCTACCCAAAGGGTCTGCACAGTGCTGCTGCCAGGACCTTGGCCAATGTGAGTCCTACAGGGAGCTGAGGGCGGCAGGGGATTGTCTCTTCTTCCATCCATGAAATTGGAGCTTGGAGAACTCTGCTCATTGACCTAAAGATGGCCAGAGAGCTCTCCTTCTATCCAGTGCCACATGTGAGGGAACTGCTTACAAGAACTAAAGTGCCAAGCTAGCACCGTGCACAGCTGTGGAACCCCCCACTCCCTCAGGCTGCATGGGAAGCTGCAGTGGGAAGTGAATGTACCTTTCTCAAATTAAGGGTGCAGGGGACTGGGGCAGAGGTAGATGTGGGGGGGTGGGCAGACAGCACCAATGTGGGGTGGAAGGGGTGGGAGATCCCTCTTGCATGTAGTGCTGTGGGTGCTGGGACATGGGTGGCAACAAGAACCAGGCCTGTGAAGGGATTTGAGCACTGAGGACAACAGCAGGTAGGTACACCTGACTCAGGAGTTGGGGGGACTTACTTGTAGTTGTCATCTTCCACAAACTTCTGGAGTTCTTCAATGTAGCGTACGGACTTCAAGTACTTCTGCACATGGGGCAGGGTGGTGAGGTGATCTGCAAGAGGCGGACAAGACCCAGAAGTTTCAGTCTCTCCCCTCTGCAGGCCCAAGGAGCGGCACAGGAGTGACTGACTTAGCCGCTCCTTGGATGGGGAGGCTCACTTGCTTTTCTGCGAGCTGCTGATGCACCTTGGGGCCAGGCCCCATGCCAGGGTGGCCAGACCTGGCTCTGCTCTCGGTGAGTGGTCCTAATGTTTGAGCCATAGACACTACTTTCTGAGACAGCCTTGGTTCTCTATCCAGGAAGGAAAGCAGAGACTTCCACTCAGAGAGCAAGGGCTGGGGAAAAATGGCAGGCACCCTGGCCTCCAGAACAGACCAGGAATGGAATCTGTTCCCAAACTGGTTTCTACTGGGGCACTAGGTAAGCCTCCCATACCAGCTCACTGCCTGTGTGACACAAACAAGAACCACCTAGCTGGGTGTGGAAGCCCAGCCAGACACCAGCCCACAGGTAGAGCTGCTGATTCTTGGGTGAAAAGGGAGGGGCCCCAACACCTGAGCCCAGCTCTGCATCAGGTGACTTACAGATCAGTCTGTTCTAACCTTCACTCTGCCTCACACAAGAGAAATCATACCCCCACTGCACAGAGTAAGAAACTGAGGGAATCTGCAAAATTGGCACACCAGAGAAGTGGCCGAGCTAGGGTTTGACCCCCGGCACCCGAGGCTTGTATTATACTGTGCTCCTCTCTTTCTTGGAGTGGCTGATATCAGCTGCTTTCTGCAGACCTTCCTGCTCACTTAATTCCTCCTAAGAGGGCCACCAGGTGGGACAGAGACATCAAGTGGGGTGACGGGGAGTGGAGGAGGGAAAAGGCACAGAGAGGTGGAGCAGGAGGCCTCTCAATTTTCAGGCTGCTGGAGCCCTTGAAGACTCTCTGCCCCTTGGTTGAGAGATTTTGCAGTCATTGTTTTTCTACACCTCGTGTTCTCATTTCTGAAATGCGGATAATGACATGTGCTTTCCAAGCTGATGACAATGGTGCAAGTGGAGATGACATTTGTCAAGGCTCTGTTCACACCACAGTCCCATCTTCATGTGTGAGCAAATTTAGAGGAGAAAGTGACTCTCCGAGCAGCAGCAATGAGACTTGAACCTTAGTCTGTCTGAGCCCCAGGGTGGTGTCTGTGACTGCTCTGTCTGTCAGTGTGGGTGCAGACTTCTGGGCAGGTGAGGCCTGCATTGGGAACTCAGGTGTCTGTCAGGAGAAAGCTGTCCTGGTCTGTGTGCCCTGTCACACTGCTGGGGGTGCTGGTGAGTGGGCACTGCGTTGGCAAACCCATGCTGGCTTCTCTGTGGTGCCCCTGAGTGGAGGCTGCTGGTTCACTCACACCGTGTGGACAGGTAGGGCAAGTTGTTTCTCACCATTCTTGCAAAAACCCTAATCCACAGAGGCATGTTCCTAAGCTTCACTGCCTGTCCCCTTCACTGCAGTCTCCTCCTTGGCCACATGATCCTTCCCTCTCACTCATAAGGACTAAGGCACCTGACTCATGGGCAGCTCCACATCCCGAAGTCCAGGGTCTTCTTGGATGAACTCATGTCCAGTATTTGAACTTCTCAGTGCCTAGAACTTGTTTCTAATGACTTCTTCCTCCATCTATCCTAGACACCCACTGTCACTGTCACACTTTGGATCTCACTGTATGGAACAGAGCCCAGCCAGAAATTCACCAAATCATTTCCTCCTTCTATCTAGGCCCACAGCTAGATTATATTCCTAGCCTCAGTGGGCAGAAGTGATGTATACCACTTGCACGTTGTGGTGGATTAAAAACTGGTGGTCAACTTAATACCAGCTAAACTGAATCAGCATGG
Organism: Hydrochoerus hydrochaeris; assembly: GCA_004027455.1. NCBI lineage: Eukaryota > Metazoa > Chordata > Mammalia > Rodentia > Hydrochaeridae > Hydrochoerus > Hydrochoerus hydrochaeris. The sequence goes on along the minus strand of PVLA01005022.1, from coordinate 143,891 downwards.
TGCTGAGTGTAGATGGTCCACCTGAGGATTGGTGCCAACGTATAAAAGAGACCTGGAGAGGAAAAGTTGTGTTATTGTTGTTTGGTGCTGTTCTCCTGAAGGAGCTTGTCTGGCTTCTTTCCTTATATGAACTTGGCTGTTCTTATCATCAGAGGAGCTCTAGACCTTGTTGTTGCTGAGAATGGCTGCAGTTCACTTTGAGGGGGCTCTGGTCCTTACACTGAGCATCACTTCCTGGCTCTGGGTGAGATGATGGTGTGCTGCTCAATCTCTAGGAGAAGCTTGTCACGCTGGCTTCCTGATATGAACTCAACTGTTCTCATCATCAGAGGAGTTTGGGACCTCATTACTGATGACGATGGCCGTGGCACTTTTTGGGGGAGTTCTGGTCCTTACTTTGAGCATCACTTCTTGGCTCCAGTGCAGAACCCTCAGCCTGCTAGCACAGATTCTTCACCCTGCTGGCACAGACTGTCTAGCTTCCACCACTGACGTCTGGGCCTTCCCAGCGCAGATCTGTGAAACAGACTTACATAAGTCATTGTTGTGGGCTCTAGGTCTCCAGTTGGACTTATAGAAGGTGCTGTCACGCGCTCTAAGTCTTCAGCTGAACTCATGCAGGATATTACCATGGGATCCAGGACCTTGGCTGGATTCTCTCGGTCTTTAGTGGGTGGACAGATTTCCTGCACTTTATTTACATTTGACTCCTTGGGTGACCATCAGAAATAATAATATAAATTATGTGTCCTGTAATAAAATTGTTTTCCTTGCAATCCCTGACTACAACATGGGTCTGGCATTTAAGGGCCACCCTTGTATGCTTCCCTTTCTTCCTGTATCTGCCAGCTAGATGCAGAGTCCAGTGGAGGACAGGCTGCGGGAGATGGTGGAGCCACAAATAGAAAGAACCTGGTCCCAGAACCTGCTTTATCAAGAAGTGACCTATGAGCCAGGCAGATCTTGGCTCAGCCATTCACTAGATGTGTGATTTTTTTAATTATGATTATTTTTAAAGGGAGTAAAATAGAACAGCAAAACAAAACAAAACAAGACAGTGATAGGGCAGTAGGAAATCCACAATTGTTACTATATTGCATATTGTTATCCTCTAAATAGTTACCCAGGCCTGCAAAGTCAATCAAACAACACACATGTCATATTATTTCCCTACTTCAGTTATCATTTCAGCCTGTGTCATGTCTGGGTGCTTACAGGAAGGGATGGGGGCTGAAGAGGCGGTTCCTTGCTGCTTCTCCTCGGCTGATGTGGCCTTTGCCAGCACACGACAGGTGGTGGCTGCATGGCTTCCTTGCTGTTCCCTCCGGCAGGATAATTCCTGAATTATCTTTCTCCACAGTCTTCAAGTCTAAGTTCATACCCTTCTTGTGTCCATGAGACCCATCTCTTTCCTCCTTCGCTTCCTCATGCTGTTGTATCCTAAGATCTGGACACCAAAACTTGGAGAGGTTTTTTCTCTGCTGCTCACCACTCTCATTTTCCCAGACTCCTAGATGTGTGATCTTAATGACTCAAATGTTTGCAGCCTCATTTTCCTCATGTGTAAAACAGCAATAGTCACATCTAGTCTGCAGAGTCTTTGAAAAAATCAATCCTAAATGTAAAGGATCTAGTATATGTTTGATATTAAAACCAAGAGACATTAAATGATATTAAAATCAAGAGCTTCATAGGGACTACCTGGTTTCTTGAAGCCTTCTTACTGATAAAGTGCTGAATCTACATTTCAATAAAGCAAGACTTCACAATTCCAACAACCAAAGGTACTAACCGTAGCTGCAGGAAACTTGTAAGTCAGCAATTATTCGGAGAATATTGTTCATCTGATTGGACCTTTGCTCATTTTCCATAATACTGCCTGAGGCAGGATATGCAGAATCAATGTAGATTAAATCCAGAAGATAGATCCCTAAAATTAAAAAAGATATTTAATTATGGTAGGCGCTTACAACTAATCAGAACAAAGTGCGAAAGAGCCCAGTTCTATATGAAGGATGAAGGATAGTTGATGAAACCTAAGATACTCTTTGGACTTTAATCCCAGCTCTAGCTACTCATTTTTATGCAGACTGCTCAACTGTAAATCAAACATCGGAGCAACAACCCAAATGGATGCTGGCAGATTTTAGCATTTCTAGTTCATTTACTCTTCAGCAAGGCTTTTTACCTGTAACTCCAATGGGAAATAACAGGAAATGAATGACATAAATGCTCTCTCTTTTTAAAAGCCAACTAATGAAGTCTAATAGGTCTAAGGAGTCATGCCCAGGAGAACACTTTTAGGGTGAATTCTGTTTTTATTTATTCACTTCATTATTGGTGTGTTTCCTTGTCTATGTGTCCACATACATACATAAGCTTGCACGCACATACAAACACGTCATAAATTAAGAGATAAAAAAAGAAATTAAAAAATGGAACTGTCCTCATAGAAAGAACGAAAGCAAGACAGAGAATCCTCCTGAGGGTACTTAAAAAGAAAATAAGGCATAATATAAAAACATGGCTATGTAAGGCAAGTGATGAGCTGGAGGGAAAGCAGCTGGGGGTGAAGGCAAGACTGTCTATATAGCCTGGGTCACTACACAACTCTAAGTGACTGATGGGCTTCAGGGCCACCCTCAGACTGTCTGAAGATGTGGATGGACAGCAGATGACATGTCCTCCTAGCAACCCTCATAAGCACTGACTCTATACCCACCAGACAAGGGGGGCTGGACAAGAGGAATGATGTAAAGCAAAATTCAAGGCAGAAAATATTGAGCAAGCCAAAAGGGAGTGGTCAGTATCAATAAAAAGCATAGCTCATGGAGAAGGATTCAACAGTTACAAATTTCTATACATGAAGGACACTGCATCAACATACAGAACAGAGAGCTGCTAGGAAAGAAGTGAACTCAGGAACGGTGAGTCTATGGCATGTCTCTGGGAATTTATATATGTCTTTATATGCAAGTTATGACCAAAATATATAGTGAATATTTAAAATTTATTACACGAGGATTTAGCTGGCAGCATAAGTGCTTGCCTGGCAAATGCAAGGTTGTGAGTTCGATCCCCGGTACCAAAAAATAAAAAAATAAAAATTTATTACAGTAAAAGACATACTGCCATCAATCCCTTCTTGGTTAGAATACATTTATTCCATTTCTCTTTCCACTGTGCGAAGCAGTTCTGAAAACTGCCTTTCATATCACGTGATTAAAAAATAAGTTGAATGTTATTTCCAAGTGTCATCCAGTAGAAAAGGAGGCTCATAACATTACACTGTCTTTGTCCACTTTATTTCACTGGACCTGGCACTGTGCAACTTCTGGGTGTTCTCTAAACTCAAAATGATCACAAAAGTAAATCAGTTCAGCACCTCAAGGCAACCACAGCAGCACAACTATGAACACTCACAAGAGAGGACTTTGAGAACTTCTTCAGGAGGTGTTAAGTATGATAGGAGAAGTGTGTTCAAAGTGAAGGGGACCCGGCCCTTTCTCCCGGATGACAGCGGAGCTGCAGGTGCACAAGCCGAGACACTATGGACCTGTGACATAAACATCCAAGGCGGTGAATAATAGCTCTTCAAGTCTGCAATAAAATATGGCCTCCAGTAAAATGGCATTGCAAAAATGGGAAAGAAACAGAACTGAAAAAGCAAAAAAGCCAGGCATCATGGCACATGCCTGTAATCCCAGCACTCAGGAGGCTCAGGCAGGAGGACTGTTGCGAGTTTGAAGTCAGCCAGGGCTACAAAGTGAGTTCAAAGCCAGCTTGAACTGCATAGTGAAACCCTGTCCAAAAAAAGGGAAAAAAAAGCCAGTAAAGGAAAGGACGGTACCAAAAGAAAATCTTTATCTGACAGTCAAGTTGATAGTAAATCAAAAATGAAAAGAGAGGCTGCTGACAAACCTACAGGCTTTGCTAGAAGTCTTGATCTTAAACAAGTAGTTGGTGCCACCAAAAAGCAGTGGGGAACTGATGTTCCTCACAAAATGGAGAGATTCAGATGAAGCTAACTTGATACTGGCAAGAGAGGCAAAATGAAACCCTCAAACTGTAACTGCTTTTTATGAAGAGAGACTAACTTGGCATTCTTGTCCAGAAAGTGAAGCTCAATAACTTACACACTTTGTCTGTCTGTCTATCTTGGTTTTTTATTTACTAGTGTGAAAAAAATAACATTCTAATAAAAATCAAGTTTAATATGTTAGCGTTTGGGGGAGTTGTTGGGTTTTGTTTGTTTTGCATCAACAGTGCTTGTTACTTTGAACAAATAAAAGCTTTTTTAGTTCCTTCCTTTATCAGAAAAAGCACATGATAGCCCATGTATTTCCTCTGCTTTTCTAAATGTTGGGAAAATTGTCCATAGTCAAACTCAGGACACAGTTTTAGCTCACAGGCTTAAGGACCATTCTGAGTTTTTTGTTTGTGTGTTTATAAATAAAATACTCATGTAAGTGGTTTTTGTTTTTAAACATTCACCAAAACAAAAACTATGTGTGATAGCCCATGTTTGAGATGACATCATTCTGAGCACCCTAAGGAAAAAATCACTTCCTGTTAAATCAAAAGTTTTCCTGAAGCCATAGCCTTTCAAGTTAAATGGATGATTCTGCGGTTAACTGGACAGTTTTAAAATGGATATTTTCAAAGCAGCCATATCTGAATCCTTATCTGTCTTTAGTTAGAAAGATGCAGCAGTTTACTTATAAAATTCCTGAAAAGAAAAATCCTTATCATTACGAACAACTTCTCCACTCAAATAAGTTAACTAGTCAAGATCTAGTTTATTTGAATTAGCTGAGGAAGACTTGTTAAGGGAACACTGAAGATTCCTCATGATCCACTCCTTTACAAGTTGAAGTCAGAATTCGTGGATGTCTAAGACTTGACACATGGAAACCAACTGTGTGGCTAGAGATGTTCACAATTTAGGACCCGCTAAAATAAATGAGTGAACAAACTTGTACCCTAAATTACTGACCTGCATGTTTTTCTTAACCCCACCTTGTTCCTTACATGTAGGCTCAATCTTTTCAGTATTTGGGTTACTGTTTCTGCAGAAGTCAAGAAAGTAACTTTGTAGTAGTCAGAATGTTATCCTTTTGATTATTGTTTACTGTAAAAAATGGTGAGCAGTGGTCAGTAGTTTTATATTCCTTAAAAAAAGACAAAGTGGGGGCTGGAGATTTAGCTCAGCGGCATAAGCACCTGCCTTACAAGCACGCAGTTGTGAGTTCGATCCCCGGTACCGATTAAAAAAAAAACATTAAAAAGAAAGACAAAGTGAAGGAGAATATGGCAATGTGCCTTTTATTGTAATACATTTTAAAAATGTAAACATTAGTTGTATGTTTCAATCATATCTCATATAGATATATAAATACATACATGCACACATGTATCTGTGGATATATATATTAGAGTAACAAAATTAGTAAGTTTGGTTTTATATAAATATAGCTCTTTTCAAATATACATGGGGTACTCGCAAAATTATACTAGATTATAAAGAAAAGCTCAGAATGGCATATTGTCCACATTTTTTGATCTCCCTATAATTCATCTCAGATTTAAATACAGAAAAAGCTTCTCTTTGAAAACACACATACAGGCACATATATAAGCACACTCATAAGTAACATGCACATCAAAGAAAAATTTTAATAATCCATAATTAGCACCTGTTTGAAGACAATGACAATGAGAATATTGCATATCAGAAGTATGTTTTAGGCAAAGCTGTAACCAGAAGAAAATTTGTAGTCTTAAGAGTTTGCAACTAAACATTATTACAAACATAGCAATTAATCTGGCACTTAATATTAGAATTTGGCATGGATGGATGACATTGCACTAATGATTATACATTCTTTATCACATCTGTGCTTCCAACAACCCATTTTAGAGTAGAGGACAGGGAAACAGAGAGGATGTGTAACTTGCTCAAAGTCACAGAGCTAAGTGCTGGAGACACGAGTTGAAACTAAGCCTGCCTTCTTTGCTGAGCACGCAGAGGATCACTGGTACTGGATACCATGAGTCATTCATCTGCTTTAAAAATAGCTACATATTGTTATGGGAAACCATTAAATTACAGAAACATAAGCCAGCACTTCTCATAGGAGCTGTTTCCATTTCCTCTCCTTTTGGTGTTACCATGTGCCAAAATTTTAATAATTAGAAATAATTTCCCTTATATATAAGCGTCAAGTTTGGTAGATTTGAATCCATTATTTATTTTTTCTCTTGACTTTGCTTTTCTTCTCCCCTCCTAAAAATGTTACTCAGTTACCTCCCCAAGGATTCCACAATGGCAATCCTGAAAATCCCTCACTGCTTCAGCCACAAGATGCATCCCCCACAGCTGAGCAGGGGTTGGAAGGATGCAGACCAGAGCAGCCTACAGACTTCAGAAGCAGCCTACAGACTTCAGCCTGGCTGACTCAGAGGGGCTGGGCAGAAGCTCCACCCAGGAACAGCAAAACTGCAGAGCAGGATAAGGGCAGAGAAGAAAACTGCTGCTTAATGACCTACATGTTTAATCACTGTTTGGACTTAAAACCTGTTTTTTTTTTTTTTTTGTACAGTCCTGTGCATCTTGTTTATAGAGCCTCCATGTCTCTTTTGGGTATAGTACCCTTGTTTATACAGTACCATAATTCTTGCTGATTTATTAAACAGTACAGTCTATAGTTTTGTTTTGTTATACATTACAGTACTGCATGTAAGAGTAATGCAGATAAAAGCAAAGTTATCAAGTTGGAGTTTCCTTGACCATTTCTGTTTTCCGAATAACCAATTCAGTTAATGACCAATTCAGTTAGATGCAGGAACATAACTTGGTTGTTAAGCAAGGAAGCCTGTATTAACTTCAGGAAGGAGGGGACTAAAGCTCAGAGAGTCTGAGAAGCCTGTTCAGGGCTTCACAGCAAGTGTGCGGTAATCTGGATGCAGCACCCTTGTTCCTGCCCCACCTGCCAGCCCATCACCGGAAACACATAAGGAATGGCCCTTCCTCCACTAACATCTCAATGTGGAGGACTCACCCAGGCTGCATCCTGAGGAGGTTCCTGAGTAACACTCTGCAAACCAAGACTGGAAAGCTGGGACTTAGAAGTGACTGGTACACCGTTTGCTCAGGCCATCCTGTCTGTCCTTACACCCTGGGGGCTCACTACTGCATAAAAGAGTAAATTCTACCATCAGGAAGTTCATAATTCCCAGTTTGCAGACTCTAGCAGCTTACCTACTCCTCCAGCCCTGAGAGGCTAACCTAAGACCACAGCAGCTAGGACACAGTGGACCTCCCAAAGCAGGCAGCAATCTGGGGAGACCTTGGCCTTGGTCACGCTTGGACAGAACCTCCACACGAGGCAGTCTTTTACTCCCACAACCAGCACAGCCACAGAAGCAGAGAATCTTTGATAGATAGCACTGCACATATCAAGTGAAACCTTCTTTGTGTCCTGGTATTATTCTGTACCAGGAAATATTTATGTGCCTAAAGTACAATGACATGGTAAGCCACCTCCCGCCAGCATCGTGCCAGGACCCATGCCAAGCCCTCTGTGTAGCTGGTGCTCACCATAACCACAACTGGATGCTCACGTGTTTCACTCATGCGTGTCATGCCTGATTCCCCAGCAGATCTAAACTCCTGCAGCAAGAAGGGCTGAGTCCCAGTGCTTGGAACAGAGTTCACAGGAGCTGCTTGGTAAACCCCAGCTGAAGAAGGGAATGCAAAGATGAATGCATGTTTTATTTAACCCATATGATCACTTTATGAAGCCCTTATTATCGTCCTCATTTTGTAGCTGAAGAAGGAGACACCAAGAGTCAAGTAATGATGATAACAGCTCACGACTACCAAGGATTTACCATGACAGATATCCCACCCAGAGCTCTGGCCAGATTATTGCTGTGTTTTGTGGAGGAATGAACGGAAGCCAAATGAGACACAGTACTTGCCTGAGGTCCCAGGGCAAGGAAGTGGCAGTGGCAGGTCTGCCCAGACTACCATTTTGTCAGTCCTTCCTTCTACCAGCTACACCCTCTGGCACCTGGAAGCTGGTGAGGCAAGATGGGAGACATGGCTGAGCCCAGAGGGACCCAGGCAATGATCTTCCTTGCCTGGCTTCTTTGGGGTCAACACTCTCCAAGACGGCTCATGATAGGGCTATCACCACCCAACCCCCTACACCTACCCTTCCTACTCTCCACCTCCCTTCCATCCTTCCGGGCTGATCAGTCCTTTCAAGCTTGGGGGCCCTGCCAGCTCTGCCACATGACAAGCAGCTATGGTGTGAGAGTGTGAGGCTGGAGCCAGGATGCTTGGAGCCCCGGCTCTGCCACCTACTGCACTTTCCAGGTCCTCAGTTTCCTTGATTTGAATGCAGGTAATGACAGTGGATGAAGGGAGCCTATTGGCCCAGGTCCTAGACCACCAAAGTAGCCAAGAAGCTGAGCTGATCCCAACCTGGCTCCCTTGCAAGGCCTCACTCAGAGCAGCAGCAGGATGTCTGTGGGAGGGATGCCATAACCATGGTGCCTAGATGCCAGCCACGTGGGGTCACTGCCCAGCTGGACCAGGCCTGGGAGCTTCTGCCTGGATTGGGACAACACGGCCAGACACTGCAGCGCCTATTCTAGTTAGACGGTTACTGCCGCAGCAGATGCAGTGCTGGTGGCCCCTGATGATGAGCAGTAATTGGGGCAGCCTAGGCTTTGGCAGCTGTGGGGCTGAACAGTGCCAGGGACACAATGGGTGAAACAGCCACAATAGCCACAGTGCTGTCTGCTACAGAGAGGATGGACATGGCTTGTCTCAGGTCCCTTCGGAGCAGCCTTGTACAGCACATACTCTAGCTCCCCTTATTTTACAGGTTAGGAAACTGAGGTACAGGAGGAAAAGTGGGCCAAGATCATATAGCTTGTGTGTGAAGGAATCAAGATCTGAATTCAGAACTGACTTCAAAGATTCAGGACAAAAAGCAGTGCTCAGGGCTGGGTGCTGGGAGGCACTGGCTGACCCAGTCACAGGGCTGAGGGTGTGAGGAACTCTGTTGTGTCCTGAGGACATGGCTGGCAGCCGGCACCCCCCTGTACTGTCTCACCCACGGGGACAGCCTCCTGGACCACATGTCTTTTCTATGCCTCCTCCATGCCCCACAGGGCCTGGCGACACTGCTGTGGCTGCCACATGAGTGCCAGCCAGACTGCTGTGGTGGGCAGTCTGCAGCCATGCTGTGGAGCCCTCTGTGGTGGCTCCCCCTGCTTCCTGACCCCATTCCAGAGTGGGTGGCTCACCCTCCATGCAGGGTGGGTGGCTAGCCCTGTTTTCCTGACCTGAATGCAGGCTGCCTACCGGCGACGTCCACAGGACATCCTGGCCCCGAGGAGGGAACACAGGCTGACAAAGGAGGTGCTCTCCTGAACAGACCCCTGCTCTGAGGCCCAGGGATGCTCTGCTTGGTGGCACAGAGCCCTTTGCAAGCCCCGTGCTTGTAGCCTCTCTCAGCCAAAGCCCGCGGCTGGCTCCAAGCGTCCTGAGAGCTCACAGACTCACTGCACCCTTGTTCTCCCATCGCCACCCCGTCTCCCTTCCAGCCTGAGTCTGGTTTTGGTTTTTCTCACATGGCTATCTTTTCAATAAGGAAAATTCTGCTGTGTTGAGAGGAAAAATCCCTCCAAGCATAAACATGTGCCACATTTCCATCTAACACTTTCTATTTTTTTTCCTCTTTCTCTTTTTCAAAGTTGGAGATGAAAGAATTTTTTCCGTATTCTCTCCTGCTCTGCCTTGAAAAGACCACTTTCGGACTTCAGAAACGAGCGCAGGGACTTGGAACTATACTCATGTGGTTCAGTCACATAAATTGTCCCTATGCTTTAAGTTCCAAATGAAATAACAGTACAGGCGTTTGTTATGGTTGTGTGACACTCTTTCTTTCTTTCTTTCTTTCTTTCTTTCTTTCTTTCTTTCTTTCTTTCTTTTTTTTTTTAAGAGGGAACAAAGCAATTCCATTTTCTGCAAGCAATACTGGTTCCCTGAGAAGATGAGGTCTGTGAGTATTAATTAGTGCCTGCTAATAAATAGCACATACAAAACAGGAACTTGAGAACAAATCTTCATTTAAAAAAGAATCCGTTCGGGAAGTCTGTGGGATGTTTACTGTCACTGACACAATGTTTCCCAGGTCTGCTGGAAGCGGGCAGGTTAGCCTCGGCAGTCACATGTCAGGTAGTGAGAAGCTGTGCCGTTCTGGACGAGCACATGGCCCTATTTGTGACTTGGTGTTGTGGATCATGAATCACAAACGCACATGGACAAAATCTTGCAGCTTGGACAGAATCCTGGGGTCCAGAGGAGCCAAATCACTTCCAGACTCCCCAAGGTGAAATAAGGACTCACCACAGATCCCTCTCACTTCCTGGGGATTGCCTGCAGGCGCCAGTAGGTAAGCTACTGGCTACAAGCATTCCCCACTGAGCTATAGCGGGTGTAGCATGTGCTGGGGTTCTAATCAGAAGGAAGGAGAAGGGGCGTTCATTTGTTATGGTTATTGGGCTTGCTCTGCGATACACACTGTGATCTGTATACCATCTCATTTAATCCCTTAACAACTTTATTGGCAAAAGAAAAGAAACTGACACTTTTATCTGTCCAACATCTACTCCCTATTCTTTTGGAAACAGACTTCCATTTTCCTCTACGGGAAATCATAACTCCCACACTTTTAATTCACGTGGTGTTGGTGGATCTGGCACAATTCTATTCCCTCCCCTGCCCCAGGAGGAAAAACAAATTTTAAAAAATAATCTTGGTAAAGAAAAACATTAAATAATTCAGAGATGAAGGAAGAAATTAAATCACAAACTATCCTCTTATAATGGATTCAAAGTCTCCCAAGAAAAATCCACAGCCTCAAATGCAAATATTAATAATTAAGAAAGATAAAAATTAATGGACTTAGTATTTATTATGTAGAACTAGAAAAAGAATAAGACAAAAGCAAAAGAAAGAACATGATTTAAAGTACGAAAGCAGTATTAATGAACTTTTTAAAAATCTAAAGTCCACCAGAGTGATAGATAAAACCAAAAGTTAATTCTTTGAAAAAAAAATCAATAAGATAGACAATCCTTTGGCCTAAGAAAAATGAAAAAACACAGATATACAGTATTAGGGATGAGAGAGGGGATATAATTCCAAGTATGGAAGAAATATTAAAATAGTTGTAACTTTTATCAACATATTTGAAAATGTTGAAATGTTACCAGGAAAATTTATCATCTCAAAATTGTCTCAAGAGGAGGCAAAAATTTTAAATTTACCAATTAAGAAAAAAAAATTAATGTTGAGAAAGCTATTATAAAGTACCATATCTTGATGGTTTTATAGAACTTACCCATAAAACCTTCAAAGAAAACAGTGTTATTTAACCTGCTTAAGTGCATTAAAAAATATTTGCAGTTATTTTTATGATCCTATGATAATCATTATACCAAAACCTGACAGAAGAGGCAAAAAAATAAAATAAAATAAAATAAAATAAAATAAAATAAAAGAGAGACCAAAGGGGCTGAGATTTAGCTCAGTGGTATAAGTGCCTGCCTGGCAAGCGTGAAATCATGAGTTTGAGTCCCAGTACCAAAAAAAAAAAAAAAAAACCAAGCTCATTAATTCCAAATAAAACATTCTCAAATAAAACTCATCAATGTTTCAAAGTAATACTAGCAAATTAAATCAGCAGGATATTGAAAGAACAATAAACCAGATTTTTTTACAGGGGTGGTATTATACTTCAACATATGATCTTGAGGAATGCTGAAATGACACCGATAACTTATTATTTAGTCCTGATAAAAGAGAGCTAGAAATAGACTTCTTTAATGTGTAAAGTATGTATATTAGGAAATTAAACAATACTCGTAATACTGAAATTCTATAAAATAGGAACAAGTCAAGAAACCCTGTGATACTGCTGTAATATTTTTCTGGATGCACAAACCAATGTGATATGATAAGAAAAAGAAATATGGAATAAATATTTAGAATATTTATATAACTGTCATTATTTGCAGTGATATGTCTGGTTATCATATTAGTAATATAATTAGACAATCTAGAATAAGAAACCAAAAAACCATTAGACCTAATAACAGAGTTAACTTAAAAGTAAAATACATAAAGCAATATCATTCTTACATGCTAGTCTGCTAGAAAATGTAATAGAACAAAACAGGTAATCCACAGTAACTGCTAACTACAAAACATATACAGTATACTCAGAAATGTGAAAGACTCATATGAATAAGCTTATTTGATAGAAAAACTATATCACATTAATGAAAATTAAATATGCACACATTCGTGGGCTTGTTACTCCTTTGAAGAATCTATTTCATTGAAATAAATGTGAAATTCATAATAAAATGTGCTTTTTCTCTATATCTTTCTGTATTTGAGTTGTTGCAATGAAAGTGTAACATTTGAGTGATTAAAATAAAATTTGACCTCTACAACATAAACTGCAGTACCCTGAAAAAGGAAGTGAAGAGGACATCAGACAATGAAAAGATACCCCTGTTCCTGGTAGAACCAATACAGTCAAAATGACCATACTTCCAAAATTGACACACAGATTTAACAACATCCCAATCAAAATACCAACAGCATTCTTTACAGAACTGGAGAAAACAATCCTAAAATTTACATGAAACCAGAAGAGACTCAGAATAGTAAAAGCAATCCTGGGTGACAAGAACAAAGCAGGAGATTTCACAATCCTGGACTTGAAGTTACATTTCAAAGCTATAGTGATAAAAACAAACAAACACACAACCCAAAACATCATAGTACTGGCACAAAAATACACATGAGCACCAACGAAACAGAGCTGAGGCTGCAGAAACAAACCCCAAACACATTCAACTATTTGATCTTTGACAAGGGTCAAAAAATCCACACTGGAGGAAATATAGCCTCTGTAATAAATGGTGCTGGGAAAACTGTCTATCCACATGCCCTTGTATCTAGACTCATCTCTCAACAGGTAATAAGCTAAAATCAAAATGAATCAAGAATAAATGTTAAAACAGAAATAATTTCCTAGAAGATAAAACAAGTAAGAATTCTTGAAATCATAGGCATAGGCAAGGACTTTCTGAATAAAACCCCACTTTCACAGGAAACAGTACCAAGAATCAACAAATGTGATGATATCAAATTAAAAGGCTTCTGTACAGCAAAAGAAATAACCAATCTACAGAATGGGGAAAAAATTTTGTGAGCTGCTCCTCGGATAGAAGACTAATATCTGGAATATATAAAAAACAAAACAAAAAAATCAGACCCCCCCAATTAAAGACCCAATAAAAAAATAAGCAAATAAAAAGAACAGACACTGCGCAGAAGTGTAAATGGCCAATGAATACAGGAAAAGATGTTCAACATTTCTGATCATTAAAGAAATACAAACTAAAAACAACACTGAGATTCCATGTTATACTAGACAAAACAGCCATCACCAAGAAATCAAATAATAACAAATGCTGGCAAGGCTGTAGGGAAAAAGGAAGCCTTCTATACTGTTGGTGGGAATGTAAACTACTACAACCACTATGGAAACCAGTATGGAGAGTCTTCAAAAAACTGAAATTAGAAATTCCATTTGGCCCAACTATTCCCCTTTCTAGGTATCTTCTCAAAAGAATTAAAGATATCATATTACAGTAATACATGCAAACCATGTTTATAGCAGTACAGTTCATAATAGCTAAATCTTGGAAGCAGCCTATAAGTCCGTCAACAGATAAATGGATCAAGAAAATGTGGTATTTATACACAGTGGAGTACTACTCTACTATAAAGAAAAATAAACTTCAGTCATTTGTGTTAAAATGGATGTACCTTGGGACTATAATGTTAGTGAAATAAATGAGGCACACAAACTTAAATATTGCATGGTTTCTCTTACACAAGAAACCAAATTATAAAAAAGAGTAAAATAAAAGACAGATATAGGGAGTAGGGAGATAGATCTTTTTTCAAATGGGAAAGGGATCAAGAGATGGAGGGAGAGGAAGGCGAGGGAAAAGAAATGAAAAAAAGAAATTAAGATGTGTTGTGTATATGTACCAATGCCACACAGGGGATGTAAACATTGTGTACTGAAAATGTCTAATAAAGATGCAAATAAATAAAATGAGAATCTAGAGATTAAAAACAAAAACTAAGAGAGTAAAAATATCTTAGGAAAATGAAAGAAGCCAGGCAGGTGGCACATATCTGTAATCCCAGCTACTTGGAAAGCTGAGACAGGAGGATCACAAGTTTGAGGCCAGCCTGAGTAACTTGTTGAGACCTTGTCTCAAGATAAAATAAAAAGGGCTGCGGATGCAGCTCAGGACTAGAACACTTGCACAGCACGCACAGGATCCTTGATTCAATCACCAGTGTGAAGAAAATATATAAAAAAGCAAATTAATGAGGAAATACATAATATTCCTAGATGAGAAACTCACCATTGTAAGGATGTAAATTATGGCTTAATGTACAAACTTCCTGTGATTCCAAAGTTCATGTGGAATGAAAACAAAACATTTTGGAAAGAAGAATGACAAAGTTCTTGTCCTAATTATTGCATAACTTTTACAAAGCCCAAAATGGATTCTGCTGTTCATCTGACAAATACACAAACACAGATTATGCTTGACTGCATAAAGAAAGGCGTCTGTTCTGAAGTGTGCTGTGACGCTACCCTCTAAGCAGGGTGGCGCTGCCACAGAATTAGACAGATAAAGCAATGATGCAGGGTAGGGAGCCCAGCAACAGACATTTATGGGTATGGAAATTTAGCGTAACAGGAAGATATATTTCAAATCAATAGGGAAGGATGGATTCCTTGAGTGAATGGTATCGGGTAAATTATCATCCGGCTGGATTTCTCTTTCCTTAAAACAGAATAAATTGCAGATGAATTGGAGACTAAAATCTAAGACGAGTACTAAAGTATGAATCACTTTATATGCTTGCAGAACACAAAAGTTTACACATGACACAAAACCCACAAGTCATTTAAAAAGACTGACATATGAAACATTTAAAAACACACACCCATGCTTCTACATGATCAAAGAAAATACATACAAACATGACAGGCAAAGGTCAAAGTTGGAAAAACATCTACAATTCACAAGATGGTCAACATATTAAGATAGAAAACTAACAGAGTAAAAATGTCCTAGGCAAATAGAAGATAAGCAATTTATGGAAGGGAATAAATGGTTGGTAAGTTGTTCAAGATGCCCAGGCCTCACTAATAATGAAGGAACTACACAGTAAAATGCAAAATATTTAACAGAGCTAAAAAAAGACCAATAACACTTAATGTTGACAAGAGTGTAGGAAAATCACTCTTGTACAAGCCTGACTACAGTACAAATTGATAGAAAATTTGAGAAAAGAATTTAGCAGAATCTATAAAAATTTTAAATGTATTTTTTTCTAGGACCCAACAATTTCACCTTGAGATGCATTCTACAAATTGTCAAATATTAACAAGGAATACTCATTGCAGCATTGATTGTAAGTTATAGTTTTGGAAAATGCATGGTTTAGATAAATTTTTTTATACCCAACTAGTACAGTATCATACAGCTATTAAAAAGAAAAAATATATTTATAAAAACTCACATGGAAAGATATCCATGTTAAGTGAAAAATAATCAAGCATGCGTATGTTGATTTATGGAGATACATACACACAAAGAATATTAACAGTAACTATCCTTGAGTATGGAACTTTAGGGTTTTTTTTGTTTCTTGTTTACTTTTTTATTTTAAAGAGAAAAACATAAAAATAATGATACAAGATTTCAAAACAAGATAGTAGAGAATAACAATCATTGCCTTCAAATTAATGTTCAGACTACAAGATATAGGCATGAAAAACTGATCAAACAATATAAGTACAAACATTTCTTTTCAATGAACTAATAGAAATTAGTAATGTAACTATCTTAACTCTGTTGTATATATATGCATATGTACATGTACATATGCATATATATATATATTTTTTTTCTTTTTCCCTCCAGCATTTGTTATTGATTTCCTGATGACAGCTATTCCTTCTGGGGTGAGGTGGAATCTCCATATTGTTTTAATTTTCATCTCTCAAATGACCAACGTTGAACATTTTTTCATATATTTATTTGCTGTTCTTATTTTGTCATCTGAGAAATGCATATTCATCTCAGATGCTCATTTTTGGACTGGATCTTTGAATTTGGGGTGGTCTAATTTTTTGCAGTTCTCTATATGTTCTAGATAGAAGTTTTCTGTCTGAAAATTTTTTCCACTTTGTGGGTTGTCTTTTTACTGTGCTGGTGATTTCTCTTGTTGTGCAAAAACTTTTTAATAAGGTGAGATCCCAGTTGTTGATTCTTTGAGATATTTCCCATGCAGTTTGCATTATTTTCATGAACTCTCTGCCTACACCTATTTAGGGTTATTTTCTGCTTTTTAAAATTTTGTATTTTTTCAGCCTTTATTTATGACTATGTACTACTTTTAGAAATTGAAAGGAACAAGATCTTTCTCTTTCTTCTCTATCAATGAAGAAGCAAGTGCTCTTTTGCCAGGTGACTTTCCGACATTCTTAGATCTCGGCTGTTTAAGGCCTGGCCATCAGGTCGTGGGTGGAAGGCCACAGATACTGCTGAACATGTTCATCTACGATCCCAAACCTCTGAACGGAGACTCCTCCTCATCTCTCGGCCCCCGCCTCTAGTCCCTCCATATCTACTCCACTCTGCACCCTGTGATCTTTCTCAAACCCCACCAGATCATGCTCTTCCCCCTTAAAGTTACCTGGTAACTCTCCAGTCCCAGTAGACAATGAGACTGGACCTCCATGGAGCCTTTGTGGCCCCTGGGGCTTGGCCCACACAGCCCCTCGTCTCTCCCTCCCCTTTAGCTGGGCTGGCCCTGTGGCCTTCTGCACATGCTCTCCGCCTCATTCCCCTGAGCCCCATTGTCTTCCTTCTTCCCCTGGCTCTCAGGGGACTTCGCCCTTCCCTCTGTCACAGTTCTGATCATACTACAAAGGGCGATGGCAGGGCTGTGTCCCGCCTAGCTCTGTGTCCCGCCTAGCTCTGTGTCCCATAGGGCCAGTGCCAAGCTGAGACTAGAGAAGGGGCTTAGTAAATGCTGGAGGCCAACTGGAGCCCATGTAGCATCTTTATTCTTATGCCACAACTGTCTCCAACCTGGACTCTGGAATTCCACTGCTCAGTGGAAGAAACTGGTCATGGCTGCAGGGCATCCCCTTCCACAGCCACCCTGTTGGGACAGCCCCAGGCTCTGCTATCTCCAAGCTAAATACCCTTATTTTTCTGAATGCTATAAAGGGCTTCCAAAGGAGCTAACGTCACCAAAAGGAAATGCAAGATGATTCCCCCAGTGAAAGCCTCGGAAACCTGCCTCTATATTGGGTAGAACCGAGCCTGCTCCAGTGCCAAGGAAAACACTCTAGAGCTTGTCTTTCCAATGCTGGCTCTGAGATTCACTACTGTGCACAGAAAGGCTCCCTGAACGTCCCAGGCCACCAGGATCCCGGCCAGGGAGTGAGCTCACAGACTGCTGCTTTACTAGCCAGCGTATTTTCCACTTCCACTAATGTACTCACGTATCTGTGGCCACACTGCACCTTGTCTTTAAGGACACCAAAAATAATAATGGCAGCCAATGCAAAAACAGTCAGCTTTATTCATTACTCAATGGAAACTGTAACAAAACACCATCCTCTGAAACTCAGTCACCAGTCTCTACATTCTCTGGGAAACAAGCAACAGATTTCCGGTGGGTTAGCTAGATCCACACTGATTTTCACTTTCTTAGACCAAATGCTTTTCTCATTTTGCTTCAGTGAAACACTGAAAGGCTCTCTGGGTTCTCTGGAGGGAAGAAGGCACCCACAACTAATCTGTTTGTGGTTTTCGGCTCATGTGTTTTGGTCTTTCCCTACCTTTTTGGATGGTGAAAAGTCGTAAGTCTCTACAAGACAGTCCTAGCAAACCCTCTTCAGTGACAGGGGCTCCTTCTCCTCTGCAGTGGGGCTAACTCTGTGGGTGCTGCCCTTCTCCAGTACACACTGTGGACAGGAGGCTGTGGGCCCACACCTTGCCCTCCCAGCTCTCCTCTGTGGTCAGGGTCAGCCTCCCCAGAGTGGGCCTAATACTCAGCCTCTCTGCCTCACTAGCAGGGGATGCTGGAAGAACCAGGGCTTTGGGATGAGGAGATGGCCAGGTGGAAGACAGTCTGGGCCATCTCTGGCTGGGTAATGCTTCAGACCAGAGGGCCACCCACTCCTTCCCTTACCAGACTCCATTCTCTTGAAAAATGATCCAAAAAACTTGATCCCAGGTCTTGGGCTCCTGGTAAACTCTCTGAGACCTTTTATTTTGGCTGTTTTTGCAGCACCAATTTCACTCTATTCAGCTCCTCCCCTCCTTCACAGCTCACGGCTGTGTCAGCACACTTTGGGGCCAATGGTAACCTCATTAGGACACCCTGGTTACATCATCAGAGGATGCTTTTCTGGAAGAGAGAGACTAAAGTAGCAGGGAAGCATGTCTGTTATTCAGTCAGAACAGCAGAGCCTGATGAAAAGTGGAGGGTCACTCTGGGGTGAGGATACCGGAAGGACAGAGGGACAAGCCCATCCAGTGATGAGAAAGAGCAATAGTGCAACAGATACTGTATTCACAGAGTGCTGAGGAGAACCAGACAGGTATAGTCCCTGATCCCGCGAAACACACCACCCAGCAGAAGGAAGAGAAGTATTTAAGAGGTATTCACACATAATTAAGGGCATGAAACTGGTTAAAATAAATACCTAGGTCCCAAGAATGTCCTTGACATTCTGGGAGTTCATTAATCTATCTTCCTCTGTTAGCCCTTCCTCAATTCCAGAGATGTTAGGTAACCTACCCCAGGTATTTTCTGTTATATGCCATACCAGTTCTATATATATGAGGTGTGATCAAAATATACAAAATTTAATTAACTGTTTCAATTAAAAATTATTACAAGCCAGCAATATAGCTCAGTGGCACAGTGCTTGCCTCGAAAACACAAGGTCCTGAGTTTGATTTCCAGTACAAAAAAAAAAAAAAAAAATTAGAGAAAAAGACATAGTCATTAATCTCTCTAAAATATATTCCCCTTCACTTTGAACACACTTATCCCACTGCTCTTGCCACTTTCTGAAACGGGTCTGGAAGTCCTCTTTCATGAGTATCTTTGTGAGGTGTGATCTAAAAGGTGAATGCTGTTGCTGAGTGCCATCCAATGGAAAGACAAGATTATAATCACATTATGGTGTCTCCTCATCCACCTTATTCACTGGATCTGTCACTGTGCAACTTCTGGGTCTTCCTCAAGATCAACATGATCATGAAAGGTAAATGTTTTGAATATTTTCAGAACATTGGGGTTGCCATGACAGTACAACTAAAGATATGAAACAGGACTTTTAGAACTGCTTCAGAAGGTGGCAAGAATGATGGGATAAATGTGTTCAAAGCAAGAGGAAGTATTGTGAAGATTAATGGCAATGTGTCTTTTATTGTAATATACTTTTAAAATCTAAATATTCACTGTGGTTTTCTATCACCCCTGGTGTACTAAAGGAAAGATATGGAAACTCAAGACACCTGTGTTGAAGTTCTGGGGTGTCATCCAACTGCTTGAACCTTACTAGCTTCATCTGGGAAATGGAGCTGGTACCTGTAACCCTCACAAGGGTGCAGTGGAGACTTGGGGGGGTAATACAAACAAGAGGGGCCAGTATAGGGTCTGGGTAAAGTGGGCACTCAATGCAGCCTTTAAGAGGGGATGAGGGTACACAGCTAGTTCTGGAAACCTTCCAGAAGGGATTAGACAGTCCTTCACAGAGTCTCCCTGAATTATCACTAACATTCTTGTAGATAGGGAAAAAAAGAAGATACAAACTCCCTCATTTATTGAGATGAAGGTTGGAGTCTTACTGCTAGAACTTGGGAAGAAGTTTAATATACTACAGGGCAGATGTGCAGGACAGAAACTGAGAAAATCTAGATTTTATCTCCTGAAGCAGAGAAAGTTTGCCTCACCCAGGTCTGCCCCCAGACTCAGAGATCCAGGGCTATGAAAACTGCAAGGCTTGGGCAGTGACAGAGTTCCACCCGGTAGAAGCCGCTCTGCAGAGTCCTGGAAAGCTCCCACTCACCCTTTGTGCTCTACATTTTCACATCCACTGCTGCCTGCTACTCCCCAAAAAGGAACTGGAGAGTGCCCAGAGAGAAACCCAAATGCCTGCCTGTTGATAAACCCAAAGGGTGGATTGATTTCACCACATACAAGTGTATATTCAGTGGAAGAAAACCCAATAAAGGGGCCCATAAGAAAATACCAGCAAATCATGGTACTGCATGCAGAAGGACCAGGGCATGAGTGTATACCTCCCCCAAACACTCTGCTGCCTCCGCATTTGGGGCGAGTGTCAAGACATCCTCTCTTTTGAACATGGTATACCAGAGAAGCCTTCCATAATAGGAGATAAGTGATGAGGACAATATGGTGGTAAGGAAAGGATGAAGGAAACTGACACTAAGAACTGGGGCTGGGGGATGGCTCAGTGGTAGGGTTGGCATTTATGAAGTGCTGGGTTATACTCCAGCACTACAAAAAACAAAGTAACACACACACACACACACCAAGAATTAAAAAGTAAACCCCAGAAGCAATAAGAAGCCAGGTGGATATTGTAGGGAACTCACATCATGGATGTGGAGGGCCAACTTGTCAAGTCTTTCCTCAGAGCCAAAGGAAAGGCAAGTAAAGACAGACTATAAGGGAATACAGATACCTGAGAACAGAGCTGACCCAGGAAATGCATTTTTTTCCAAAACAATTTACCAGGTTTCAGGAAAGAGATCTAGCCCTAGACACATCCTGGCTAAGCATTTGAATTTAAAAACTGGAACTAACAAAAACTTCCAAAGATAAAGGTTAAAAAAAAACACACACAAAAACTCATAACAGTGACCCTGACAGTCCAAATGACTGTTGGACACTGTGCCCCCTAGACCAGCTGTGACACCGTATGGGAAGTGCTGGCCTCCTGAGCTGTTTGTGGGAGTGGGGGCTTCTCAAAGGCAGAAAGGACTCTATTCAGTAAGTGTCAGTGGACATTTGGCAATCTGTAAATTCCTTTCATTTCTTTTTTTTTTTAAAGAAGAAAAATATTTTCCCCTACTAATTATGGTTCTTATAAAGATCCAAAGAGACACTATATGATTTTGGGTTCCATAAAATGTGGTCAATGCTCATTTTTTCCATATACCCATGGGGAGGTTTTAGTGTTGTAGACTGAGGGCAGCAAAAGATGTCAACTTCTGAATTTGCTGTTAACAGATTGCACTCCTTGGGCCCCATTCCCTCATCAATGGTCCATAAAGCCCAGAATCCTGTTCTGCAGAGGCCACCCAGCTGCTGGATCAGAAAGCCTGTACTTGGGTGGCTTTTACAGCTGTGTCCAACTGGATGGTGCTGGTGGACTCTAAAGGCAAATGCAGCTGTCACAGCACAAGTGTGCAAAGCCTGCACTGCCTTGGTGGACTAGCCTCAGCCTGGGCCCTGAACCTTGGACCTCAGCTCCATCTCCTCAGCTCCTCGACCTACAGGGCTCCGAAGAAAGCATCATTACTCCCCTCATCCACATGGGGAACAGATCCAGAAAGTCACGGTGCTCTACCCTTCCTCTCTTGGCCAGTTGCTGAAGGAGCCAAGGTATGAGCCCATGTCTGCCTGTCCACAGCTCTGCTCCTTTCAGTCACTGACCATAGCTGGGTGGACTTCAGGGGTCCTGCTCTTCAGTCTTGAAACTCTCCACTTTGAGTTTATACCTAAGAGCTGGTTTGTGTGGCCCTTCCCCTTTAGATGATGAGAACAGGCTGGAGAGTGGTGTCACAGACTCTGCCCTCAGAGGAAGCAGATGTCCTTCTGGCGACTTGAAACATTTCCAGTCCAGGGAAGGACATAGGATTTAGCTCCAAGTGGATTACAAACAGCTCAGGAAGACAAGTCTGATTTATGACCATCACACCTCACTGTCACCAGCTCTTGGGCCCTGGCTCTACCATGTCACAGGATTCAGGTCTCTGGAGCCAAAGATTCCTTCAGTAAAGTGTCCAGCTAGGTGTCAGCACTGCCCTGCACAGATCTCACAGCAGAGCCCTTGGAGAGCTCTCAGCTACCACACTGGAAGGTAATACTGAGATCCCAGTGTCACCCACAGATGAGCTGGGCTGGAAACAGGAGGTCAGTCATGGTCAGAATGGCAGCAGCTGCTCCAGGATCAAGTAGCCCTCTGGAGCCAGCCTGGGAAGGGTGGGGGCCCTGGAGCCAAGCAGTCTGGGCCAAGAGCCAACTCTGCTTCCCCTTGTTCTCAGTGGCCTTAAGACAGTTCCCTGGCCTCTCTGCCCTTCTGGTTTGGCCTTGTGAGCAGGAAGCTGGAGAAAATGGTGCCCCTCTCCTATAAGGTGGATGGATTAAAGCAAGCACAAGGTCACTGTTCATTAATGGTCAGTGTGATGGAGATGATATTGGTAGAAAATGGCAGAACTAGGTCACAGTGAAAGGGGAAGCTGGACTCAGCTTCCACACACTGCCCTCGTGTCCTGCCTCCTTCGCGCAGAGGCCCCATGTCCTGCAGGGAGCTGCTGTGCAGGGAGCACCTCAGGTAGGCGGGTCACAGCCATGTGTGGGGGCTGGCAGCCTGGCAATCTGCTAGTCTTGGGAAAACTGAAACTGCTCACATATGGAACCCATAAGGACTGCAGTGCCTCCCACTAACTGTGCTCTACTGCTAAGACATATGTGCTCAGAAAACAGAATTTCATGTTGCTGGTGACATGGCTCCATGTTTATGTGAAGGGAGTGGGGGTTTGTACCTAGCGTGGAGATTAGGGCAGTGACAGGTTATGGGTTTTGCAGTCAGCCGTTCTAAGGAACTGGCACAAGTTATTTAACTCACCTAAGTCTCCATTTCATTTTTTGCAGGATAGGCATAATTCTAGTGTTATAACACTGTTGTGACAATCAGAGTTATTTTATGAAAGCTTTTACTACATCAATAATAATGACAATTATAACACTACCACTAAAAACTAACATCCATCAGTATTTACTGTTTGCCAAGCATTGTGCTAAAGACTTCTCAGCCATAAGTTCATCCTTTTATTCGACAAATGTGTCTCCAGGGCCTGCCATGTTCCCTATGCCAGGAACAGTGCAGGGAACAAGACCAATACAGCCCCTGCTTTGGTGGAGCCTACGGAGATGTCAGACAGCACACAAATAACTGCACAAGTAATAATTTAATTAAAAGTGTAATAAAAGAACAATGAAAGAGAAGTTCAGCCCTCCATCTGAGTAAATGCCATTATACATGTCTTCTAGATAAGAAAAGTAAGGGTCAGAAGGATTAGGCAACTTGCCCAAAGCCACATACCTGGTAAGTGGCTGAGCTGGTTCCCAAATCTCATTAAATGGAAACTACTATGCCTACAATGGCATTGGAATTTAAGAACATCTACAGAGCCCCAAACTTCCGAGGGCTGTGTCTCTAGCCTGAGAGCCACTGCTTAGAGCAAAGCAGGAATCAGAAGGCTGCTTGAGAGCAAAAAAGCTTGCTGTTCCTCCATGCACTTCCATACCATGGGTCATAAAGCTTTGTGTCACCTCACCCTGGAAGACAGCCATCAAGATGAGGGACTCTAGGACCTTCAAGAGTACACAAATGTGCTTAGGAGTAGACAAACATTCTGTTTTTGAAAAATAAGAGTAGCAGATGTCACCAGCAGGAGATGCCCCAGTGTGATGCTGAAGAGGACCCCTGAGTGAAAAGATCGGGCGGCCACAGGGCCTGCAGTGAGATCCTGCAGACACAGCACTTTATGCAGTGGGGGCGGTGGGCAGCTGGTCCACCATCCAGCAAAGCAGATTTCAAATATGAAGCAGAATCATCCCCCAAACCCCATTCCAGGCTGTTAAGACCCAACAATGCTCTTTCTCATCTTGCTCTGGTTACTACTACTGTTATTTTCACTTCACTCATTTACATAACACCTTCATGATTTGTCCCAGTGCAGCATCTATATCACTATATTTTTTTAATGATGGAAAAACACATATTATAAAATTGACCATTAATGACATTTAGTACATTCATGATGCTCTGTAACCAGCATCACTAGCCTGATCTGGAACACTTTCCTCACTCGGAGAGGAAATGTCACAATTCCTCGTTCCCCTTTCCAGCCTGGCAACCACTAATCTGCTCTCTATATTGATTTACTGACCTTGGACAGTTCATGTAAATGGAATCCTACAATAAGAGGCCTTTTGTGTCTGGCTTCTTTCTTATAGCATAATATTTTCAAGGTTTTGCTAAACTGTAGCACTAATCAGTGGTTCTTTCCTCTTTGTGGCTGAACAGCAGTCTGCTGAGTGTGTATATTACTTTTTGCTTCTGTTTGCTATCAGGTGTTTCTACCCTTTGGCTACTGTGAACAGGCTGTTATGAACATTTGTGTGTTAGTTTTTGTTTGAATATCCGTCTTTTATTCTTTCAAGCACATACTTAGAGTTGAATTGCTGGGTCAAGCTGTTATTTTTTAACTTATTTTTTAAAAGTGAAATCATGGATCTGATGTGCTAATTTCATTAAGAGAAACACTGGTTATTTAAGTAGGAAAGGTTACTTACAATGCCATCTAAAATCAGCACATGTGCATGCTCTGGGAAGCTCAGCTGTGTTCCTGTGTTCACTGTCCATGGGGGCCGGGAGATAAGGCCGACTGGGCCGGGGATCACCTGAAGGGCCAAGGCCCACTGAGAGGAAGCCAGAGGGATGAGCTTTCCGCCCCTGCAGGCAAGGAAGGTTAGGCAAAGTGGAGAGAAGGAAAAGACCTGGAAGGAAGGCACAAGAGGGTCCAGGCCCTTGGCGCCAGTGGAGATGACTTCAGAGTAGAGGCCCTGGGAGGGACCTGGGGCTGGTCTCAAGCTGCCCATTCCTGACCCAAGCCATTGCTCATGTTCTTGAGACTGGCTCACCAGGTATCTGAGGAGCAGAGGGCAAGGCAAGGGCAAAGGGACTTATCCTCATGCATCCTCCAGACTTTCTCCAGCTGGAAGTGT
The DNA here is from genome assembly GCA_004027455.1 of Hydrochoerus hydrochaeris. Lineage (NCBI taxonomy): Eukaryota > Metazoa > Chordata > Mammalia > Rodentia > Hydrochaeridae > Hydrochoerus > Hydrochoerus hydrochaeris. Next base: position 118,627 of record PVLA01005022.1, on the reverse strand, counting down.
GCCCCAGCTTGGAGACCTCTGTCTGGATAATGATGGGTTGCCTGGAAAGAAGAGGACTGATCTTGGTAGGGACTTTTCATCTCTGGCTTAAATTATACATGTGCTAATGTTAACTCTGTTGTTTCCTATAATTCAAATAAGACATAAACATACTCCAAGAGAAAGAGAGTCTCCGTTCATTACTGAGACCACCTTGACCAAATAAAGGTATGACAATATCTATTTATAGTTTAAGCATCTTCCAGCTGTCTTCTTAAAATCTATAGTGGTAGTGTTTACTCCAACAAGGAAGAATGTTCATCCTCAACAATCAATCATTTGTTCACGAAGGCTTTGTGTCTGGGAGTAGGCAGGCATCAGTCAAATTCATGGCACAACGTTATGGAGAAAAATGTTTAGGAGCTCTGAGCAGAGAAATAGAACAGATATAAGTTAATGGGTACAGCCTACCATCTAAAAATCTATCATATCATACATTGAAAATAAACTCAATGAAGAAAGCAGACATAGATATAATGAAACAGCAAATCTATACACAGCTGTAGCAGAATAAGGTGGTAAAATCTCTTGGGAAAACTTTAGGGTTTCCAAAGCCTAAAAGTGTTGGTATCTTTTGACTAGGTAAGCTACCTCTTAGGAATTTATTCTGAAGTAATAATTCTAAAAGAAGGGAAAACATGGTATACACAAAGGTCTTTATTGCAAGGAAATCTATAAAACAACAAAAACTGGAAACATTTCATTTCCAGGGAACAGGGAAACGAATAAGAAAATTAAAGTGCATGGCAAAAATATGGAAACATGAAGTACTGGAATACAGGATTTTAAGTGTTTTTTTTTAAAGTTTTATAGCATTAATTGTTAGGGTATTTAAAGTTTTATAGCATTAATTGTTAGGGTATTTTTTTTAAAGTTTTATAGCATTAATTGTTAGGGTATTTTAAAAAAAGAATGTGCTAATTTTAAAATATGATGTAAGTTTCTTCCAGCCATTGATATTTATTTTTAAGACAATCTTCATAGTGTAATGACACATACAGACACACACATACAATGTAAGTATACGTCATCAAGTGCCAAACAACAGTGGTTTCTTCCCCAAATACCAGGGAACTGCATACACCTCTTCTCCATTATGGAATTGGCAGACCACTGTGTGCTCTGGGCCCACAGCGAGTGAAGCCTATGACTCACAGTACCTGGTGGAGCCCAAAATGGTAGTTTGGGGACCTGCTGACCCCACCAACTCACTAGGACCCCCCACTAGGACCCTATGTGTACTCCTCTGCCAGCCACCCAGAGGCCACCTCACCCAAAGTGAGGTGGACCACTAAGCCTGCCATCCCAGGCCCTGCGTGATTTGCCATCTCACAGCGCCCTGGAGGCACTCAAGACACTAACGAACACACTGAATGGTAGATATCACCTCCCCTTTTCAGACTCTTTGCCCTGTGATTACAGCCTGAGACCAGGGCTCCCTGGTCTTGCATAGGGGCTGGTCTGTCAGGACAACTACTGAGTTGCCGGTTCGCCGGAGGGGGCCCTATTCCCTGTGAGGGGTGTAGGCCTGGCACTCAGAGCTGGGCACTGGAGGGAAGGCCTGTGTCCCATGTGCTCTCAGAATGTCCCAAACCAAGCACTGGAAGTCAGAGTGCCCCTCCCATTTCTATCCACAGACCTGGGAGAGGCTGGTTTTTCCACAAATGAATGGCACAAGTGCTATGCATTGGAGTGGGCTATGAGACGCATATCCCAACAGACAAGTTTAGAGCAATGGTTTAGCCACACGTGAGGCAGACAGGCAATAAAATTTTATGCCACAAATATCTATATTCAAAACCTTAAAAAGAAGAATACACTTTTTAAAAACTTAAAAATGCAGCAGCAAAATCTGTCAATTGTCCTCTCTTGGGGGAAAAAAAAACTTTATGCTAAGATTATGCCCTGCTTATAATGTAGGTGTCTAAATTTTCCTTTCTCTAGGAAACAATGTTGATAGTTTATTTTTTCACTACTTGACATAAAAAAAAAAAAAAAAAAGGCTGGCAGCCTTCTGAGAGTCTCCAAAGCTTCTTTTTGAAGTTTCATTTGCCCATGAAACTGCATCTGGGGCCTCTGGCCTGAGATCACATGTGGTTTCTCTGGCAGCGGGCAGTCTTGGACTGGCACAGGGTGAGCCAGAGCTGGAAACCCCCGAGGGTGGCATCTGTGCAAGCGAGGCGAGGTGGCCAGGGAGGGGGCTTTGTGCGGCTGCAGAGTGGAGAATCTTTTATACTTGAAGAAGATTTGAAGGTTGAGTATGTGAGGAATTTCAATCTGGCACAAAATCTCAAGCTTGAGTTCATTTTGTCCCTCATTTTTCCTGCCAGTTTACAGATTATCCAGAGGTTCATCACCTCAACACCGAACTGATCAGCATCCTTGAGCCCTAGCACTCTCCTATACCAGATGCCAAAGCAGCAAGACCCAACCTGTGCCCACCTCAGAAGGCCCTTCCAGCTGTCACACAGGCTGCTAAGGGTGGCTGGGGGAAACCGCCACCATGGAACCCCAGGTTTCTCCCCAGTGGAGTACTGCCTCTCTGGACTTTCCCACTCCCTTTAGGGGTTGGTTTCCCCACAGCTGCAGCCCACCCCAACCCCAGCTGTCCTCTTTGAGGGTACTCTGCCTCCAGATGAACAGCCTGGTCTCCTGGCCCTATCTATCTGCACCAGTTCTCCATCCTTCTCTCCAGGACTTGCCTGGTGACAAAGCCAGCCTGTCCCCCATATCACTGTACCCCTTACCTCTATCAGGGATTCTGTGGCCAGTCCTATACTTATCTATGTACCTTCAATGTCTATCATAATTTTTTAAGGTTTAAAAGAACATATTTTTAAATGTTCATTCTAGAAAACACAAAAAAAACTATAATTGAAGAGTAACTGCCTGTAATCCAATAGCTGAGAGATAACCAGTCAGGACAGAGGTATATCCCTCATCTAAACACATACTTCCATCTGGGCTGAGCGCATGCTGCTAAGTGGTCCTGGTGGGTTGTTCTGTGGCTGGAAGGTCCAGGTGCTCCCTCTTCCATGGAGTGGACAGGTCCAAGGCTGTTTAGGCACCGAGGAACTGTTTTAAGAGCTGGATACGCCCAGAGGCTTTGTGAAGGCCCATGCAAGTAAATGGGGTATCATACTGCCAGATGTCCTGTTAGGGCAAGCCTTGGTGTCATCTCCAAGTTATTCCCCAAAAAGAAGATGGCAGGTGGCAGAAGGATACAGATTTGTATCTATTTTAATATGCATTAGAAAACTAGGAGCTCATCAAATGCTAGAAATCACAAATACGAATAAAATAGATTTAAAGAGAAAAAGTGAGCAGGAAAGTTAATAGAAATTAGGAAGATAGTCACAAATGCCTAAGGTCTGGGAACAGCTCTGCCATCCTACTGGACCTTCCTGGCAGCTGCTCTGCCCATGCAGACCCAAAGGCCTGGGTCATATGCATGGGTTGGTGACTGGGCTAGGACCCATGCCTGCCTAGACTTGTACTTGCACACGTCTCTGCAGAGAAAGGTCCTGCTTTTCCTCACCTTTACCCTTGCTCTGCTGACCCACCCACCCTAGCCCATCTGCTAGTCACAGGTGGCCCAGGGCAGATCTCATAGGTGCTGGGACATGTCACTGGAAATTTGGCACCTACTTTCTGACTAGTCTGTCTTTCTGGTCCTGCTTGTCCGGGATGATCTTGCAGCAGCACAGCTATGTATGTAGTAGGCTGGGCTTGGGAGCACTTATGCAGTTTCTGAGTAGGAGTTCCCTCCTAAGAAAGGGCCTAAGTGGCAGTAGCATGAAGGTGCTGGCCTTGGCCTTGGCAGTGAAAACCTCCTAAGGCTTCACTCATCAGTGTGGCCCAGGAATGGAAGTTTGGCGATTTCTTCCAGCCATAGCCCCTGCCAGCAGCTTGCTAGGGACTGCAAGATGGCTTGTCAACTCTTGCTTGGTCAGGCCTGTCTCATGTCAGCAGAGGACAGTGTGACCCACCTTTTGGCCAAAACTGCTTCTGAGGGGCAAGTCCAGACAGCACACTGTTGGCCCTGAGATCTGGCCCTGGCTCTCAGGGAAGGATTGTCTTCCATTCCTTGTAAGGGCACAGAGCTGAGAGGCAGGGCCTATCCCCCAACAGCAAATTACAGGAGAAGAGAATGGGATCCTGTGGGATCTAGCAAATTTCTAACCTGCGACCCTGTATCTCTGGGATCAAAATAAGGAAGAGAAGAATTCAGATTCACGTTGAGTGGTATATATGCATAGTCCCAGCTAAGAAAGCTGAGGCAGGAGGATGGCTTAAACCCAGGAGTTCTAGGCTAGCCTGGAAAACATAGTAAGACCCTGTCTCAAAAAAAAAAAAAAAAAAAAGTCCTATCTTGGGTCATTCCTCTGACCATCCCATCTGTGTCCACAGTGCTAACATTGAGATTATCCTTCCATTTTGGAGTCCACCAAAGTCACCACTCTGTCCCCTCAAGGATGATACCAAGCCAGGGGTGGTGGCACATGCCTGGAACCCTAACACTTGGGAGGCAAAGGCAAGAGGATTGCCATAGTCATAGGCCAGCCTGGGCTACACAGTGAGCTCAAGGCCAACCTAAACTACACAGTGAGACCCTGTCTCAAAAACCCAAAAAAACAAAAACAAAAGGATGATGACAAAGGGGAACAGAAGTTCAAAGGAGGAAGAGTACAGCACAGTGTTAAGAGCCCCTGATACACCTTCCAGCAACAGAAGGAAGAAGCATGCATTGGAATGAGGCAGATTGAGCCCAAAGAGATGATGAAAGTGAAGGCTCAGAGGTACAGAGTCTTCCAGGGCCCAAGGTGAGCTCAGCATCCCATGTGCTGCCTCTCACTGCACCCTGGCGATGACTCTACTGCCCCAGACTGTTTCGATCCATAGGCAGAGCACTGAGCCTCCAGGAGGCTGCAGAGCTCCCTCAGGCACACACAGGCAGTAGGACTTGGACTCCACCCCTGCAGTGCTAGGAGGAGAGGGTGAGGAAGCCTGTAAAAGCCCCCAGAGGGTGCAGGGAAGAGGGCAAGAAGCAGAAAAATCCACAAAGCTCCCAGTTCCTGCTTCCTCCTTGGTCATTCTCCTGAGACATCAACTCACCTCTGTGGCCACCGGCCTCCCTGGCTGGCAGGGCCGACAAGCCAGCTTCACTCGGATCTCCTTGCTGGGTGGCCGCCTCTTCTACACAGTGGGCAGAGTTCTCTCTGGACAGCCACACCAGGGACTCCCAACCTGGGGTCACATTGGGTGATGACGGTTACTACTACTCTGTCGAGGTTTATTGGAGCTACAAACATGGAATGGTTTATTCTCTCCAATATCCACTCCCCAATTTCTGCAGCAGATCCCTAAATGAGATCTGGACCAGAGTCTGCAACTTTGCAGTCATTTTCCATTATTATAATAGTCTAGTGACAAAACTTCAAGATTTAAGACTAGGTCTTGCTTATTTGAAAACTTGACTGAAACTCATTCCAAGTCCATCTGGGTTCTCCTTTTGTCTCCTCCCCATTCTGCCAGCTGTTTAAGGTTCTGAGAGCCAGAGGCAGGCTGAGGGAGAGGATGCTGCACTCTACCGAGCACCCTGTCTCTGTCTTCCCAAGCCCTTCAGCCACAAGCAGGCCCAGCATGAGGCTTGCTCTCTCAAGATTTGCTCATAGGAGCACCTGTTTAGTGGGGCAGGGTCCCTGGTCAGGACCCTCTGATGATGTGGCTCCTCAACATAAATGGTGACCTAGGTCTCCGAGAGCTCTACTCAGCTCCCTGCCCCACAGGGCACATGTTCCTGACTCCTTTCTGGGTTATGTGGTTCCACAGCCCCTGTCCCTCTGCCAGCCTCAGAAACTTCTGGGGCAGTTCCTGGCCTGCCAGGGCCACTGAGAACTGGAACAAGAGGGTTGGTCACTTTTCCCATTGCCCAAATCATTCCAAATCCTGGAGACTCCTCAGGCTTCCACCTCCATAAATCCCTGTTTTAGAGGCAAGTTTTTGTATCCAATAGGATCCAACGTGCCAGTGCTCCCATTTTATTTCTGCCCACCAGGGGCAGGGGATTAGAAACACCCCTCCCACCCCCCCACCCCCCCACCCCCGCCATGCTCAGCTGCTCAGCTGCTGGGACACTCCCAGGTTCCGCTGGGCTGAACCTGAAGTGCATCACATACCCAGTGCCTCCTGCAGGAGGTGCACCTGTCTCACCTCAACACTACTCAGCTGCAAATCCTGCTTCCTTACTACTGCATACCCCCAGCCCCAGCCCCACCCAGCCATCTCTGAATCAATGGGCAAGAACTGGGGTGGGAAAGAGTCTGCACTGGGGCTGGGCAAGGGATTACAGTCCAGTTTTGTTCTGACAAACTACATAGTTACTTTAGGCTGTTCATTAGCCTAAAATTAGCTGTGAGTATTAATAAGGAGTACATTTATTTTTACTTAATACAAGCAGCTACTTTGCAGAGAGTATATATACACTGTAACAAGGTAAAGAAGATCTGAGTCAGATCCTGCTCTGTGACCCCAGGCAAGACTACATGATGGAGATTACAATCATCACAGCCCCATCAAGAAAGGAAGAAAAATGTCAAGAAAACTTCACTTCCTACCTGCACAGCATGGTCATAAACTTCGCATTAGTCATAGCTGTTATCACCACTTACAAACACTTTCAAAATCTAGAGTCAAGAAAAGGTAATGAGGAGGGTCTTGGTGTGGTGAGGACCCAGGCCCTCAAGTCAGGGTGCTCCAGGCTGCTCCCAGCTCTGCTGAGGAGCCTAGCACAGCGTCAAGGCAGGCCAAGAAGACACATTTTGTTGAGTGGGTGTTCTTTTAATTCCACAGTTCTATTTACTTGCCACATATTATTAATAAGGTGTCCTCACTACAATTTAAGCTGCATTTAGTCTAGCAACCAAAACTGACTGTGGGTCTTAAAAAAATAAAAAAGGAGAGACACCCATGTGTGGAGGTGGGGAGTCCCATCCATGCAAGGCAACTGGCTGACAGGATGGGCTGCTGTCTCACGGTGGCTGGCGGCACTGGATGGAGCTGGACGGTGGCCATGAATGCTTTCTTTCTTGAGTGAAGCTCCTCTCTGTGCATGCTGAATCATAGCATTCACGTGGGGATGGGACAAGAGCATTTACTAAGTGGACCCCAGGCATGGGTCATGGAGCCCTGCAGGGGCAGGGCAGGAGGCTGGGCTGGGCCAACATTCAGGCAGAAAAGGAACATGAAACTGACTCCTCCAAGTCCCTTAGACCCCTACAGTTGGTGTTGGCAGGGGGTAGGGGGGAGGCAGATGAACATTCTGACCACAGACCTTGGCAAGAAAGACTAGGCCCAAAATAGGCCAAGCGTCTAGGGTGTCAGCTGGGATTCACCCCTTCCAGCAAGTCACGGCTCAAACATTCTGTTTACCAAACGCTTCTGCACACATAGAAACTGGGACTGCCTGGGCTCCACATTAAAGGGGGGGGGGTGGGCAGGGAGGGTCCCCCAGGGTGGATTTCAAGGTGTAGAAAGACCCTCTGAAAATTGAGGGGGCCAAGACTCTGGCTATCCAAAGAGAGCCTGGCAGAGGATGAAAGGTGAGGGCAGGACAGGGGCTTGTTCTCACTGGGTCCACCCCACCCCACACAGCCTCAGCTGGTGAGCAGCAGAAAAGGGGTGATGGATGTCTTCAGGAGAAGGTACCTCTGCAGGGGAGGAAGATGCCACCTGGCCACCTCAGCTTGCACTAGAGCAGTGAGAGCAATCAGAAGCAGCTGAATGTGGCAATTCCCAGAGCTGCCAGGAGGAGGGAGCCACCGCAGAAGCTGGGGTGCCCAGGGTGTGCCCCTGCCAGGCTGCTCAGCTCTCCCCTGGGGGCACTGAGTTGGGAGTCAGGAAGAAGGGCATCTTGCCCTCCTGCTGGGCTAGACTGCTCTCTTGGCCACCGCCCTGCAGATGTGTAAGGGGAGAGAGTCGATGCTGACTGTGGGCTAGCCACACAGTGAAGTGCCGATGCACACATCCTCAGTAGTCACAAGAACACTGTGAGGCTTTACAGAGGGACACCCTTGAGCACAGAGGACTGTGCTGTGGACAAGGGAACGTGGGACTGAAACTCAAAAGTCTCTCTAGGCCCACACCCCAAACCAGCAGACCAGCCTGCCCAACAGTATGATGACGGCAATGATGATAATGTCGATGGATCAACAAAACGAAGAATTTCCACGGGGCAAGCAGCTTGACGTCTGTCATATCAGGCTCAAGTGTAACCTATGATACAGGTTTATCTCTGATCTAGAAAGGGGAAATGAGGGCACACACTGCAAGCTACTTATTCAGGAGGGACCAGCTAGCAAGGGCAGGCCCCCGGTTCTGGCACTAGTCCCATCGTTGTGCCACCAGGCTCTTTGCTTTTTCTAATAGCAATACTGGCTGGTACCCCACCGGCACAGGTATGGCTCTTGGCTGGACACTGGAGCCTCAAGGCAATGAGGTGGCCCACCCGCCCTTCCAACCTGCTAGGGGGGAAGAGCACCAAGCACACTCTCACGGAAGCAGAAGATCTCAAACGTGAAGCAAGTCAGGGCAGTGCTTTGAAAGGTGTTTCATTGTTTTGGTGGTTAATTGATAGAGGAAGCTTCAACAAGGCAATAATTTTTTTGCATGGACCATGAAAGCAACTGGGAATCAGGACATGTTGATGACATTGGTCAAGTGAACCTTGGTTCACAGTTCAGACATTATCACATAGCTTAAACACTGCCTTTTGCCAGGGTCAGTGACACCAAAAGAGGGAAAAAAGCAAAACAGACAGTTTCCAGGAAATAGGTGAAGAAAGCCAGCTCCCCACGCCACCCCACCCCCCAGTCAGCCTCAGCACACACAAAGCAGTTATCAGTAGTCATGGTCACTGCTGGGTCAGTCAGGACTTGTGGTCCTCCAGGGAACTTTTTAGAACTAAATGCACATTCCAGGCCACACCCTCGATCTCAGCATCAAACTCAGGGGGAGGCCCTGCTAAGGGTTTCTGTAAACTCAGTTCATAGAACCATGGACCAAGGTGGGCTGAAGCAGTGGCCCAGAGGAATCCAACTATGCTGTGTCAGGTATATGCTGCAGCTAGCTGACCTTAGCAGTGGTCCTGGGTAGATAGCACTATCTTACGGATAAAGAAACAGGGTAGGGAGCCTCCCTATATCGCCCCACCTCACACTGCTGGGAAGCCTAACAACATGGACTTTGGGTCCCAAAGGCCCAGATTCAAATCCAGACTGCATGGACGTTGCTTCCCTAACCTCACTGTGCTGAGTCACCTCATCAGCTGCTATGGATGGTGGGCTGAGAACCTCTCCTAGAAGGTCCTGTTTTGAGGACTTGATGTGACAATCCATGTGGAGGGCCTCCCTTGGAGCCAGGCTCACAGAAGTGCACAACAAATGGCAACCAGCGTGTGACAGAGAGGCTTTGGAGCACCCAGGGCCGATGTGATGAGGCTCAGGCACCAGTCTTACAGGAGAGCCCCTAAAACTAGTTTAGTGCCATTTACAAAGACCTCTATCAGAATTCTAGGACCTTAGCTGGTGATGAGAAGCAACAGATGAGGAATGGGGCTGGGAAGGGAAAGTGTGCCAGTGAGAGCTGGAAATGCAGCAACAAGCGCAGCTGCCTGGGGTTTATGAGGTTCCTGTGAGAAATGGCACCCCCACCCCAATATCCCACAGGGAAGTCAGTGTATTCAACATGACTGAGTCACCTAGGAGAGGCCAACAGTGTGCATGTGCAGCTGTGTGTCTGTGGCTCTGTGGGACAGGGCTCACAAGATGGATAGAAAGTTTAAAGTACTGCATGTATAAAGCAACAGTTTTCCAGGTATCTAGTCAATTACCTCACATGACTCACTCCCTGGGCCCTAGGGAACTGAGGTTTCTCTATCACAGAAGTGGAAAACCCAGAGGCTGAGATACAGATCCCTGGGTGCCAGACCACCTTTGTCCACCTATGGCCCAATGTGTGGCAGTTAACTCAATTTCTACATCTGGAAATTGGGAAATAAAGAACCCACTTCGTAGGGCTGAAGATCAGTGAGTGCTCCGTAAATGGCTGAGCGTATTCTGGATATCTTCCCACATGAACTGTCTTCCCACAGCTTGCTTTCCACAGTCTTAAAAAGACTTTCCTCTTTGCTTAAGCAGACTTTCTATATTAGGCTGTGGGCAAAGGAAGAGGCAGATAAGCAATCCTGTTAGCATGGTTCAAGGTGGTGGTGTTGAGATAATGACAGATACACAAACCAAAAAAGGGAAATTCTCCAGAAATACACAAAGTGACTGATGACCTTCAGAGGAGCGAAAATAATGGGGACTCCAAATTACTAAAGCAGGCACTTGTGGATCATCCACTGTGTCCCAAATAGTGGGGCATTTGCACTCATACTTATTCTCAAAATCCTACTTCTTGCTTTAAACACAGACTCTGTCATTCTTGCCACTTTCTGAAGCAGTTCTGTAAATCCTCTTTCATGAGTGTCTTTATGAGGTATGATAAACACAATGAATGCTGTTGCCAGGTACCATGCCATAAAAAGGCAGCTCATCTAAACATTACGGTATGTCTCAACCACTTAGTCACTGGATCTGGCACCGTGTGACTTCTGGTTCTTCCCTAAAGTCAAAATGACCATGAAAGGTAAATGTTTTCAATTGATTCAGGATGTCAAGGCAGGCATGAATGCACAATTAAAGACATTCTATGAAGGAGGACTTCCAGAGCTGCTTCCGAAAGCGGCAAGGACAACGGGATGTGTTCAAAGCTAAGGTGAGTATTTTGAAGGGGATGAATGCCAATGTGTCTTCTATTGTGATAAATTTTTAAAATTTAAAGTCATCATAGTTTTCACTCATATCTCACAAATGAAGATACTCAGACTCAAGGAGGAAAGATGAATTCAGAACTCACATGGTTAATAAGTGGTTGGTGGAATTTAAAGCCAGGCCTGGCCAACTCCCCATACCAAGACAGCCACGGCCCAGCAGGGAGGTGGTTGTCAACACGCTGGCCCTCTCTCCCTTCCTAGCCTCTCATCTGCTGGCGCCTGCCTGTGGTCAGCCCTAACCTGAAGCCAGAAGGCAAGAGAGCTCATTGAGGCAACCTGCACAGGTCAGCCTCCGGGCACTGGGCAGGGTGCCAGAGAGCACATCTAGGGTGGTACACAGAGAACATTCAGCTCTCCAGGGTTTCAGGCCTCAGAGCCAGGACTTATCTGGCCCTGCCCATGGAGGGCAAAGGGAGGGCAGGAGCTGGCTCCCAGGGCTCCCTGAAGGTCTTGTGTGGAGTTCCTGGAACTCCTCACCCCAGACCTGTAGTCAGAGAGCTCCCTGCTGCAGCTCCCACTGGCTGGTCACGACCACATCTCTGCCTGTGAACCCTCTGCTCTCATTCCTGGGGCACTAGCTCTGGGTAAATTGACCTTGAGCCCAAGCTCTGGTGCTCAGGTGGGCCTTAGTAAGTATTCACTGACTAACAAACATGTTTGTCACATGATGTCCACAGTTGAGGACAGGTGCTGTCTGACTTTGCCCTTGACAGGTGGGTTAAGAAGTCAGGGATGAAATGGATCACAGGTGAGCCAAAAGCAGGCTCTCAGAGCTGCTTTTAAATTGAGCCTACACCCCATTCAACATTTGGACCCATTTGTCTGCCAAGGGTTTAACACATGCAGCGTCCTCAGAGGATTTTCCATGGGGCCTGCATATTCTTTGTGACACTGGTAGTAGCACTGCCTTGGAAACTTCCTGCAGACGCAAGTCTCCTAGCTTCTCGTCACCAGAACCAGAGAACACGTGCCCCCTTCCTCAGAAGGGAGCAGCTGGTCACAGGACCCGACACACGCCTCCAGGGGAGGAGGGACCAGCTGGCTCACTCTCAGTTTAGAGGCAGCTGTTATTACATCTGGTGGATGGAAGCTCTTGGCAGTGCCACAGGCTTCCTGATGCTCCCCCAGGCCTCTCCAAGACCAGCTGATCATGACAGGAGGGGCTTTGCCTTTTCATCTCTCAATCATGGGTCAACCTCACTGGAGCCCTGATGACTAAAACTGCCATACTTTCTTGAATCTGACAAGACATCCTCAGTTGTAAAATGTGTTATGTTCCTCTAAGAAAGAAAAAAGTTGCCAAACAGATGGTGGTATGATATTTATTGATTGTAAGATCCCTCCTGTTCCCACATTTCAAAACAAGAAAAAAAGTGTGTTAGAATTGAAATGCAGTTTGTTTTCAGGATGACTGTGTTCCCCTTAGCTTGACACAAGTTTTAAGCACAGTCCTTTTACTTCCTAGCTCTTGGGCCTGTGCTAAGAACTTCAGTTTCCTAAGCCTCAGTGTCTTGTTAGTAGAATGGAGTCATAATATTTCCCTCACAGAATTCTAAGAGGTATATTAGATTTCATTCACTATGGAAAAAAATACCAGAGATAATGAACTTATAAAGACCAAAGGCTTATTTTGGCTCACAGCTTCACAAGTTTCAGTCCATGGCCACTTGGCCCTCTTGCTCTGGGCCTGTAGCAGCATAGAATGTCATGGCAGGAGGATGTGGCAGAGGAAACCTCTTTACTTCAGGGCCATCAGAGAGCAAAGAGGTAAGAAGTAGACGGGCTGGAAGCCCAATAGCCTCTTCAAGGGCACATCCCTAGTGTTCCTCCCACTAGGCTCCACCTCCTAAAGGCTCCACCCCCAGCAAGGCGGGATCCAAGCCTTTAGTATATGGGAGACAGTCAAGGTCTAAAGTACAGTGGGAGGATAAAATTAATTTATACCTATACAATGTTGAGGTTGATGCACTCAACATCTTATAACAAGGCATGTGAGAACAACGTATTTCTTTTATCCCAGGTAGTACCCTGAGATGAACCCATCTATGACTTCCTAGGACTGATATTTTTAAACAGACTATGACCAAGAGCAGGAAGGGCAGACCCTGGACTAAGAAGCAACAGTTGTCGACAGCTTCATGGTGGACACCAACAACAGAGGGAGGGCAGGAGGACAGGTGAAAAGATAAATTCGACTTGGATGTGGGAAGTTCCAGTTCCTTAGATGAGGGATGGATGATACTGAACCAATCCCTCTGGTTAACAATGACATATTTTGGACAGTATATTGAAAACAAGTACTTTGAAGCACTAGAGAAGAACCAAAAGCAGAGATGCTGAAGGAGACATGGTCCCTGAAGGAGGAACTGGGGAACTTCCTACTGTATGGAGCTGCACAGAACACTAGAACTGTAACAGAAAAGAGCAGTCTCACTTCTAAGAAGATGAAGAATTGAATTTTCAGGCTGGAAATTGGAGAGGAAGGGGTATAAGAAAAGTGAAAGCTACAGAAGTGTCATCTCCAATATTAATGCACAAATTGCCCTCAAATTCTTAGCTAAGCCTGCAGGTAGAGAAGGACTCCAAGGAATACCACAGAAATCAGACGTAGGAGGAATTTCATGGAAATCAATTTGGAATTTGAGTCCTGACAAGTTAGAATGGTTTAGCAGATACTTAAGCTTTTAATTTAGTGCCACAAAGGCCATGGTCTATAGTAATACCAGGACTAAAGATAATGCCTAATGCTATGAGAAAAAATAAAAATGATCCTACCTAAACAAGGAGGATGGCAGGAGGAAGCTCCAACAAGCTCCATGAAATCAAGTAATTTAATTGCCTGCTAGAGCAAAATAACATTCTTTAAAAGAAGACATTAAGATGCAGTCTCTTCAATCTACTACTCACAATATCCAGTACACAACAGAACTATACACATATAAAGAAACAGGAAAATGTGGTTCACAGTCAGGAGAAAATAAATCAACAAAGTCAGATCTACCTCTGGCACAGATGTTAAAAATAGTAGACAAAAGATTTAAAAATGACTATGATAAATATGCATGGAATTTTCAGGAAATGAAGGCCAGGATGAATGGCTGGATAGGGAACTCCAGAAAAGAAATGAGAACTATAAAAATAATATGAGTGGAAATTCTAGAGGCAAAAATACAGTCTCTGGCAAGGTATTTCAGATGCAATATGTTAGATATTGATTAAGAAGAATTAGGCCCAGGGATTTAGTTCAGCAGTATAAGTGCCTGCCTGGCAAGTGCCAGGTCATGAGTTTGATCCCCAGTAGCCCCCCCCCAAAAAAGGTTTTCCTGTCTTGTTCTGCTGTATTTTACTACCTTCAAAATAAAATAAAATAACAATAGATAAGAAAAAATTTTAAAAAGTAAATAACAACAACAAAACAGATCAGTAAAGTACTGAGCAACCTGAAACATGATATAACTAAACAGATAATGGACTTAAAAAGCAAAAGGAGGAAAAGAAAGTGCTCTAGAGGATATAACTGCATGTATATTTAAGTGTGAAGATTGATCACCATGTTGCTAAGTTTTTGTTGGATTGGTGAACAGAGAACTGTGTGGAGCCTGACTGTTTGAATGTCCACTTTGTATGCTTTAAATTTGTAACTTGAACAACTATATCCAAGAAGACAATATGTAATATATCAACTAGTGATTTCTTGCTGTTTTTTTAAATTCTGTATTGTTTCTACCCTTTTTTCTGTTTTGCTTTTTTCCCCTCTTTAAATACAATTTTTTTAAAAAAAGAAGAATTAGTCAAGTTGAATACAGGCAATAGAAATGATCCAAACTGAAGCACAATGAATGAGTAAATGGAACTTCAATGACCTGTGTAACAATACATGCAGAAACTGAGTCCAAGAAGAGGAGGAGGAGAGGGAGACTTGAGCGTGAAAAAAAAATTCTGAATGATTAAAATAATGGTCAAATTCGTGGACTGCAGGGGGAGAGAACATGTACTGGCTGCCGCAGGAGTGGGGACAGCAAGACCCTAAACCCTTCTGGAGCCTGGGCTGACAAACAGGAAGTACCACAACACACATCCCCACCCGTAAGTGACCGTCTGACCCAGAGAAACACAGGCTGTGATAACAGCTCTGGAGGTGAAATGCAATTGGATGCCTGTGGTGTTTGGTGTTTCACTGGTCTTGCAGGTCTAGGGCCAGTGATCATTTGTTCAGAGGATAGCGGTACACAGTGTGGCATCTAGGGGAGATGCCCTTCTGAGGGTGGTAGGCATTGTTGATTCCCTATGGTTTTACTTTGAAGTCCTATATAATTTTCATTGTTTTGTTGGGTTGGGTTTTATTCTCTTTTGTTTTGTTTATGTTAAATCTGAAGGCAAGAGCAGCTATTTCAGATAGCAAGATATGTTATGGTAGCCATTTTGAATTTACTATTGGCTTGTTTTGAAGTCTTTTATTGCATTCATTGTTTTGTTTCTATTCTATTCTGTTCTGTTTGATTTTTACTATGTCCAAAGGTATCTGCAGCTATATTGGAGACAACAAGAGGCATTATGGTTACTCTTGTTGATTTTGAAATGTTTTGAAGTCCTGTATCACTTACACTGATTTGTTTTGATTAGTTTATATTCCCTGGTTTTATCCTTTTTAAAATAAAAAAAATATATATAAAATAAAATAATGGTCAAAATTTTCCCATACGGCAGTGGTGGTGAACCTAAGGCATGCATATTATTTTTCTTTTAAGACAAAAGATGTTAATGTATGGGTTGTTTTTCTAAAACTAAAACCTCAGTGTTTAGGTTTAATTGCAGCATTGGCACTTTGTGATAAATAAGTGGGTTTTGGGTTATAGTCATTTCTTTTTTTTTTTCTTTTCTCTCTCTCTCTCTCTTTTTTTTTTTTTTTTTGAGACAGGGTCTCACTATGTAGTTCAGATTAGGCTTGAACTCACTCTGAGGCAGGCTGGCCTCAAACTTGCCATAATACTCCTGCCTCAGCCTCCTGAGTGCTGAGATTACAGGTGTGTGCCACCATGCCCGGCCTGGGCACTCATTTCTAAAAGGTTTGCCATCACTGCCCCTGTAGTCTCAAATTTAGTGGGAAAAAAATCCCCAATCCATTAGTCTAAAAGACTCACAAACCATACTTAAGTACATCATAATCAAACTGCCAAAAGATACAAAAATCTTAAAAAAAAAAAGCCAGAGGAAAAAGAGATCCATTACGTAACAAGAAATAACAGCAAGGAAAGCAGCTGACTTCTCATCGGAAGCAGTGTTGGCCAGAAGACAATGGAAAGACATTTTAAAAGTGTTGAAATGGGGGTGTCAATTTGGAATAGGTAAGCCTTTAAATGTCAATAGGACTCTGAGGTAGCAAGACACAGCAAAGTGGTCCCTCCCAAGTGCACCTTGCATAATACAGTACACACATAGCTCCTCCAAACATACGCTCTTGCCATGTGTCTAGTATCTTAGTAGAATGTCCCAACATTTCCAACAGAAAAAATTAATTGTCACTGTTAGAAAGGTGATAAAATATGAAAAGCCTATGAAATCCTTTATACAAATCATGGTACATATATTAAGATTCTTTGTATTTTGCTACCATGTAAACACTATACATTTTTCATCCTGATAAAAACTAAAAATGAAAATGAAGATTCTTTTCTCCTCTGATGCTTTAGTCATCTGGCATTTGTGTCCCATAGTCCAGTGGAAAGGTGAGATGGAGCTCCTGGAAGGGGTGTGTGTATGAAGGGGTGGTTCTGAACTCTGGGAGTCAACTTAGAAATCTGAGGGAGATGCTCTGGGTAGCAGGGAAGAGTGAGGAACAGGGGCAGGAGCACTGGATGCCAAAGGCCAGGCTGTGAGTGTATTATCTCATTCAATGCTCACACTCACCCTGAGCTTAAGGTATTATGTCTGCTTTTATAACTGTGGAAACAAAGTTTCAAAGAGAATAAGAAAGTTGTTTAAGATTAGTGGCAGGGCTGGGATCTGTACCCAGGTCTGACAGATTGACAGCACAGCTGTTCACCCTCCCCAGCCAGTCAGTCATTAGTTTTCTCCTCCACATGGGTCATACAACAGGATTGTCCCGTTTTCTCCAGGTACTAACAGCCCAGGGAAGGAAGGAAGGAATAAAACTTGTTTCACCTAACAGTCATTGAACTATGCACTAATGAATGTGTCATATCTTATTCAATTTCACAATGGCCCTGTGAGACAGATATTTATGGTATCTTCATTTTACAGTTAAGGAAGGTGAGGCTCAGAGGTTGTAAGTGGCAGATGTAGATTTGACTTCAGAGATTTTTAAGCTCTTCTCAGCATGGCATGTGACTGCTCTGAGCCACCAAAGGGGCAAAGAGCTGTGCAAATATGGGCAAGATGCTGATAATCCTTCCCCTATTTTATGGGACCTAGGAAAAGAGAATGTTTATAGAAACCAAGGGGTTTGTGCTGTACGTGGTCCCGGAGGGCAGAATGGTCCCAGGGACTTCCTCCAGACCCAGGACTGCTGTGGCACCAATCACCTCTTTTGCCAGGATGGTTGACTGTGTGACCAGCTCCAAACGCCTAGTCTGTGCCTCCCCTTGGGCCAGTCTCCACTCAGCAACCAAAATAAAGGCAGGTCTCCATACTGTATGTTCAAAACCTTTCAGTGGCTCTTTCAGTTGCACTGGCCTAAGGGTCTGTTCCCAGTACTGCTGCTGTGTAACAAGTCACCAAACTCGACAACAGCCTAAAGCAACCATTCTGTTACACTCTTGGAGTCTGCAGTTAAGGAGTCTGGACATGAAACAGTGGGCTGGCTTATCTCTGCTCCCTGACTCCTGTGGCTCCAACAGAAAGACTATTGCTGACAATAATATAGAAGTACTTCCCATAGTTCAAGCAGAGGGATGTGGGCACCTGTGGGGCATGCCCTCCTCTGATCCCTCAAACCCTGGTCTGACAAGCTGACGAGTCTGGAGAATGCATGTTTGGTGGCATCTGACTGACACCTTTCCTGCTCTCCTCCTATGAACTGCTGAGCTCCAATATGGAAGAGTCTGTTGAAGACTCCAATGAATCCCAGGCTTTGGCCCTAGAAGACTCCCGAAATCTCAGATGATGAGACCCCAAAGGCTGGGCAGGGTCACACAGCAGAGGCTTAGTGTGAGATCCCAGGCTGCACATCCCGCAGCATCTTTGAGCCTGTGCAAACCCCCAGCGCAGCCCTGTGAGGTAGACTGCTGGTGGTAACTGACTCACTGCTGCAGGGAAGGGAGACGGAGAGGTGATCTGGGGGTAAGTAACAGCTTTTCTCCATTGCACCCTCCCACCTGTGGTTCGAGCCACTATCTCAGGCTAATGCTGACAGCTTCTGTGTGCTCAGCCTTGGGCTTTCTTCCTCAGCGTTTGGAAGAAAGTGAGGGAGCTGACAAGACTGAGGCTACGGGGTTGAGCTGTGGCCACAGATTAGAGCTGTGGGGCAGTGCACAGCAGGAAGCAGTCAGGAGCCTGGCTACAAGCACAGCTGTAGTGGATCTAAACTATTACCTAAGGCAAAGGGATGCACTTTGCCTCTGCAGGGCGCCCTGGAGCTGCCCAGGCTTTGGGGGAGCGGATGAGCTAGGGAGTGGAGTTAGCCAGGCAGCCTGTGCCAAGGAAGGAGGGGGCCTCAGAGGCTGCCAAAGCAGGCGGGAGGGGCCGGGCCAGCTGGGGCTGGAGCTAGTGTGACATCACCAGGCGGCCCGCCCCTGTCTGGGGCTGAGGGGAGGCCCGGAGCCTTTCTGGGGCCTGGGGGATCCTCTTGCACTGGTGGGTGGAGAAAAGTGCCTGCAGCCAACCAGGGTCAGGCTGTGTTCACAGTTTCCTCTGGCGGCATGTAAAGGCTCCACAAAGGAGTTGGGAGTTCAAATGAGGCTGCTGCAGTCGGCCTGAGGATGGACCCCAGGCCCTGAGAGGTACTGCCGGAGCCCCAGACCTGCAGAGCATGGCACTGAGGCAGCTGCCCGGCCTGCTGTGAGCAAAAGCAGGTTGCGATCAGCCACCGCCCCATCCCCGCAGAGCCGGCTGCAGGCAGAGCCAGTAGAAGCCAGTGAGGCAGTGTTGCCGGGCTGCCAGTGCGGCCTGCGACTTGGGTCCCCTCCTGGAGTCCGTGGACAGGCTGGCCTGCTGACGGCCACTGTGAAGCATGTGAGGAGCTGCCCTGGGAGCCAAGCAGGAGGACGAGGTAAGGAGCCAGCTCTGTGGCAAGGGCAGTTGCCGCAGCTGACCCCCCTCTCCCCCGTGGCTGGGGGTTTAGCCATTCTGAGCCCTCCAGCTGTGGGATGTATGCAGCTGACCCACAGGGGTCACTACTGCTTTCATTTGTAGCTGCACAAGGATGTGCCAGCAGCGCTGTGGATACCCGGGCAGGGGCAGGGTTGGGTGCAAAGTCATGGGCTGGGAAGTTGAGGACTTCATCAGTGAGCCCCAGACAAAGAGTGGGGTGAAGGCAGGCAGCTCCTGGGTGCGCAGGAGCAGCAGCAGCTGGTGTGTGTGTGCGTGCGTGTGTGTGCACGCGCGTGTGTGTGTGTAGGTGTGAGCTTTGAGAGGCCATGAGCTGCGAGTCTTGACCGCAGCAACAGGGTAGCCAAGGGCTTGGCAAGTGTCGTTAGGCTTGGGGCTCCTTTGCCTCTAGGATGGAGAACTCACCAGGGCAAAAGCAGAAGCAAAAGCAGTTCTGAGGCAGCCGGGCCCTGGCTCCAAAGCTTCCCGGAGGCGGAAAGCCTTTGCTCACATCCCTCCAGCTGGTGAGGAGAGGAGCCAAGGCTTCCTTCTGCCTGCGCTGGATGGGACGTGTCACCCACAAGTTTCTACTACTGTGACTGGGGCAAAGTGCTGCCCTGACTTTCCCCCTATGCCCAAGGGTGCCTGACCCCTCCTAGCACTGGATGGCCTCTGGGATCCCTCACCAGCTCGATCTGGCTTCCCTGGCAGCCTGGCAAGGATGGTGAAGTTACCACATACCAAGTCCCTTGAAAGCGCTCGTGGTTAGATAACATTTCCAAACAGAAATTCTTCACTGATCCTTCCCTCTGCCTCTGTGATATGTGTGTCATGGGTCAGCTATTGCCTCTGTGTGGGATTAGGAGAGCTCCCAGAGGCCAGTTCAGTTACTCAGAAAACGATCTCTTTCTACCAGGGCTCTGAGGAAAGTTAAGAACACCACTTCTGAAGCAGGCCAATTGCTCCTCACATGGATTTTTCCAAGTGCAGGCAGAGGAGGGTAGAGGTCATGAGCTGGCTTCAGGTCTGGGTTCTTCTACTTACTAGCCAAGCAGCTCTGGCAGAAGTTAGCCTTGCTAAGCCTCATTTGTGAAATGAGACAACAATACCCATCTCAGAAACAGCTGGGCCAGGTGTCCACCAACTCACAGAATCCTTACAACCACTCTATGATGTGGACACTGTTATCTACCTGCATTTTATAGGTGAGGAAACTGAGGTAGAAGTTAAATGCCATGCCATGCCACGGTCTGTGTGGCTCGTCCATGCTGCACCAGGGTTTGAGCCCAGTGGTGTGGCTTCAGGGCTGTCCTGAACCACACACCGTTGCTTTTTAGAAGGAACATGTGTGACCTTAAACACATCAGTAGAGTACCTGATGTGCAGCAAAACTTAGAAAACATTAGTCACCAGATTTTGTGAGCCATAACAATCAGAACCACACAGAGGGATGCACAGGGACCCAAAATTCTTTCCCTGTTGTAAACACATAGAAGAACCATGCTACGGTTTTCAGCAAAGTTCCAGAAGGCAGAGCCAATTCAGTGGACACTACTGCTGTCTTCTGAGGAACCTTCCAGCAGAGCACTACGGTGTGTCTGAGTCCCCAAGGTCCACACTAAGGAAAAGTATAGACACGGGGACCAAAGCCCCCGTACTTGCCCATCCTACAACCCCAATGGACTATTATCTGCTTGTTGGCATACCCTAGAACTGCAGGGGACAGAACACAGGGCTTCCTCCAAGCTGTACCAGGACCAACAGCCAGGCCTGTCCTGGAATTGCAGGGAGAGAAGCAACAAGGCACTGCGACCAAGCCTGGCCATGATGGGGGATCTTGTGCCACGCAACACTGGTGGATCTGAGCCCAGGACAATGGCTTCTGCTCTGTGGCTTCAGGGATGCAGGGGCTCTCTGAGCTCTTGGGCATTTTGAAAGCTGCTGTGAAATATGTGCTTTTCTAGCACAGACCTCTGGGGCTGTAGAAGACACAGATTTCCCTGCTGTGGCTTGGAGCACGATGGTTCATGGTCCTCTTGCCAGTTCAGGCTCTCACTGAGACTGGCCAGATGCTCTGCCTGACTTCATGGGCCTCTCAAACAAAAACTGATTAACTGCTTCTCAGTAAAGGCAGTCTCAGTGGAACAGACACAAACATGTAATGCACACATCCAGTGGGGCGCTGCCAGCACTGTTGCAAGTTTGCAGGCAGAGTAAGGATCTCACAGTGACTTACGAAGTATCCAGGAGGCTAAGCAAGACACGTACTTCATCTCATTGCATCCTCACTGCAACCTTAGGAGGTAGGTTCTAGTTTTGGTATTCCATTTACAGAGGAGAAAACCAAGGCTCAGAGAAGTTAACTTGCCCAAAGGTCAAGTGATTATGTAGAACTAAAACCCAAGACTGTCTGCTCTAAGCCAGGGTTCTGCCAGCTAACCCCCCTACTTTTTTCATGGTGCCTCAACTCCTCTTGTCCCGACGTTATCACTGGGTCCCTGCTCTGTGTCCCAAGCAGCTGGGTCTGCCATCGCTGACCTACAGATGCTGCACCACCCTCCATGCGACAGCCATGTGCTCATGGGTTTTGTGCATGGCTTGCTGTCCACGGACACCCACTTGTGACACAGAGAAAAGGCACAACTGTCTTATCTTACAAATGAGCCCTGGCAGCCACATAGCCAGGGTACACAGTGCCACTCTCCCTGACATCAAAGATCTGGCATTAGCATCTGTGGGCAGGGCCTCAGGGAAAAGTTGTTTGAGGTGCCACTTAATTGTTTTCAACATCCCTACTTGGAGACTCCTTTAGGGGTGCAGAAGTGGAGCTCACTGGGCCTCCCTGGAGTAGTTCCTGAGACAGCATGGGGAGATGGCACCTGGTAGCTACAAAAGAACAGACAGCAGCCCTGCCCATAGCAGGTACCTTCAATCACACAGCCCGTTTAATGTGGAATGTTCTCAACTGACAACCCATGAGTGGAGGTGGGGCTCTGCTGTGCAGAGCCCATGGCCCAGCAGGATGAGCCAGGCAGATGTGACAACACAACACACAATAGTATGACAGCCTGTAAAGAAGAGGCCTGTGGAGCTGAGAGGGTCCTCAAGATGGGTAGTACTGCCCCATTTCACAGAAGTGGATGTTTTATAGAAGTGGAGGCCTCAGGGCACAGTACCTTTCCCATAGTCCACCAGTGGCCAAAAAGCAAGGATTCAAACTCAGACCCTTGCTCACACTAGCCCACCCATTCCAGCCTGCACAGACTGCAGTGCAGAAGCCTCAAGAAAAACACCAATACACTGAATAGCAGATCCTTTCTGTGTCTTTTACAAAACATCCCAAAGAGAGGATTATTCAGACATAGATATCTTGGAGTTTGTGGCCATACATAGGTTACATCAGAAACCTACTTGGGGGTGGTTTCTATGACAAAACTATATTCTTCACAGGGACTGTGAGTCTTATGACTGATTTAATAACAGCTTTGGGGGGAGGGTCAAGATATTACAAAGTTGTGTTCCACGTACACATCAATTGTGAGACACACTTTGGTCACAGGAATGTTAAAATGTTGGGTGGGAGAACCAGGCCTCTGACAATTGAGCCATTGTGTCAGGTCTGTTCCCTGGTGAAATCAGCCTGTCTTGGGGCCAGTAGCCCCAGAGTCTCAGTCCCCTCTGCTGCCCAGTCCTCAGGCACGTGGGTGAAGGCCACTGTGGAAAATTCCAGGATGAATTCTGTTATGTCCCAGATGCCCAAAGTCCTGCATGAGGAGGTCCCGCCCCACCCTCTGCCAGGGAAGGCCGTGTGTGCCTCAGTCATTGCCAAACCTCCAAACCCACTCCAGCCAGGCAGAGAAGGGATATGTGGAATGAATGAGGCCCTGGAGTGATGAAGCAGCTTGGAAACCTCAGAGCCCACACTTACAAGCTAACTAGCCTGTCTGTTATGGTTTGTATCTAGATGTCCTCCCAAGGCCTCATGCGGTCATAGGTGGAGCTTTTTGGAGATGGCTAGATCTTCAGAGTGTGATGCTGGGATTCAGGATGTGATGCTGGAATTGATTTACAGTGTGATGCTAGGATTAAGGTGCTCTGCCCGGGTATAAGTGCTACCTGCCCTAAAGGTGGGTAGCCTGGACAGAATATAAGGGAGAGAAAGAGGGCTGCTATGGTCACTGCTTGTTGCTTTCTGCCTTGCTGCCTTATCTTCCTACCATGAGCTGTTTCTTCTCGGCCATACCACCCTGTCTTGGAGCCAGTCAATTACAGACTGAAGCCTTTATACGATGTGAACTACAATAAATCTTTCCTCCTCTAACTTTGGGTGTTGGGTATTTTGTCGCAGCAATGAGAATGAAAGTAAGACATGGTCCCACCAGAAAACATGGCAGCTCCTTCCTTGCTGTTCAGCCAGGCTCTTCTAAGGCACCTCTCTTCCCCTGCCTCCTCCCAACCCCCAGCCTGGATAAAGTAGGCCCCACTGAGCCACCATAACTGGGTGTCATCCCTGGTATTCTGATGAGTACCTGCCACTGAGAACCCCTGGTGGATACCCCCTCTCTTTCCTTTTCTCTGCTCTATCTCTACCCTACCCCACCCCCATTCCTGTGACTGAGGAAATGCTCGGGAAAGTAGAATGAACACAACCCTTGAGCTCCTGTTTATTAGCCTAGGTGCCATCCTGGGTCCTGGGCATTCAGAGGGGAATCTGCTCTCAACCTGCTTGTAAGAAGCTTACAATGTGGGACAGATACTTGAACAGATAGATGCAGTCTGGGCCCTGCATGCTGGGTTGAAAGCAGCTATAGCTACTCTTGCAAGCTAGAAGGAAAGGACCTTACTGTAAATGTGCGTGTTCACAGAGAGATTACCTTGAGAGAGAGGTCACCTTAAAAAGAAAGACAGGCATACATGGGGAGGGGCAGTGGGGGAGAAAGCACAGCATGAGCAAAAGCAAGGGCTGTCTGTGAGCAGAGTGCTGACAGGACCAGGTGTGAGTGTGAGAAAGGTGGTCCTGGAAATGAGCAGAGTGTGGATGGCAGGGGAGAAGCACCCAAAGGTCGGGGCTAGGCAGGATTGTGTGGGTAAGAAAGCTGGCTCTGGAGGGCACGCGTCTGGCTCCAAGCACGGCTCTACCATTTGGCAGCTCTGTGTCCCTGGGCCAGTGATTTCATCTGCTCAGCTGGCCCAGCAGAGCAGCTCCAGGTGAGGCCTGAACTTCCCAGGAAGTCTCCCACGGGAGTGCTGTCCGCCCAGCCCCTCACTCCTCTCCTCATATGGGGCTCCTCCAGTTCCCAGGCTCCAGAGCACACCAGGCACTGCTGGAAAGGCAGCAGCCAACTCAGATCGGCTTCTGCAGATTCCCTGCCTGTGCTCTGCTGGCCATAGCTCCTGGCAGAGAAGGCTCAGTGCGTGGACTTTGGTGAAATCTCAAAATGGTTCCCAAAAAATGTACCATGAAAAAGTAACAGCCGTATCCTTGTTTCCCTGGCAAAGACAGCTATGAGCTCCCCACTGCCTAACCACATCCCCTCTGCCCTATGATCTCACAGTGTGACCGCAACCTGGCTCCATGCACTCAGCCCTTCCTTGGAGCCAGCAACTCACCCAGGGCAGAGGCATGAGAGTCCAGTCATGGGCACCCCCCTCCGCAGCCCAGTCACGTCTCCAGGCACATGTGGAGGACGTCCCGTCCTGGACTCTCAGTTTCTCTGGTTCATGCCTGTGTCCTGTGGACTGGAGTAACATGCAGTGGCTAAATGGGAAGGCTAAATGGGTGAGTGACAGAAGGCTTGACAGAGGGACAAACTGTTCATGTGTAGGGCCCATAAAAGCTCAGCAGCAGGGTTTGGGAACAGGCTGCAGCCTCATTGGGTGCCCACACGGACTTTTGGTGGCGATGATTCACAGCACCTTGGGCTGGGAGGGATGGCAGTTGGAGATTTGGTTATTCCCTCCCTGGCCTCTCGGCTGTGGGTGAATCACTGTGGACAAATAATACACAGTCTCTTCTCCAGGTTTTCCAAGGTGAGGCTGCCACTACTCATCCACATGCCCATTCTGGGGTCTCACCATTTGCAAGATCAAAAAGCTCTTTCTAACATTCAACAAAACTCACCCTTGTGCTGACCTGAAAGCCATTTCTACCCATTCAGTCAACAGTGAGTAAGAAATAATCTGCATCCTGGCCAGTGGCAAACAAACAAACAAACAGGCATCTTTTATTCATACTGGCTGGAGAGATGACCTTGGTGGGACTGAGGCCATGAAGCTGGCAAAGTTAGCTAAATCCCAGACCCCATATTTACTCCAAGTGACAGGCAGAGGCCCAACCTTTCTGCACGCTATGCTCGGAGCAGATAATGCCTTTCTCCTAGGAAAGGGGGCCATATAATGTGCTGTCTGATCAGGATACTTTTGAGAGTAAGAAAAGACACTATTAATAATCATATAGGACCACAGGCCTCAGGTTGGGCCAACCAAGATCTATGGCCCTGTATGTAGTGGGCTGTGCGAACCAAAGAAAGGCACAAAGTTTCCAACAAACATCAGTCCTTACTGTTGGCCATAGGCCAGCTGAGCCCTCCTGGCTTTTTTTCTGGGTTTTTTCCTTTATCTCACTCCTTCCCGTGTCTTTCCTGGTCCAGCAGCTGGCTTGAATGCTACCTTGCTAGCATGCCAAGTCTTTTTAACTAGCTTTCAAAGGTACAGCTATTTGTCAATACTTAAATGTCCACTAGTCTTTTTTCTGTCCTGATGGTGGTTTACTATCTTGGTTCATGCTTTGGCCCACCAGACTCAAACACGGCTTGAGTTTTCAGCTTTCTAGAACCTAGATATCAGGGGCTAATCTGGCATGGTTGGGCCAGGCAGTTCAGATGCCTTTGCTCCTTGACAGAGGCTCAATTCTCAGGCCTCCTACAGGGCTGGGATGCCTCTGGCTTGGATTCATCATCAGCCACTGTTTGTGCAGGGACCAATGAGTGGTGCTGGCTGGGGGTGCGGTGTTCTGTGTGTCCTTCAGGCAGGAGTGCAACCTGAACAATGAGAGTTGACCTGATTCAGAGGTTACTATGCTATCTGCTGTCCTGGGGACCCCAAGAGTGCTCACATCTTCCTCCTGCCTAAAGGGCCAGAGAACATTCTGCTGGGTTTCCTCTCACATTGGTACTTTCATAGCAAGTATGCTTTGGAGTGTATTTTGGGATTCTGTTACCAGCCCTGCTACTTCATAATTAGGTGATTTGGGCAAATGATTCAAATCTCAATAGTTTTCTCACCTGCAAAGTATTAGCCTTCAAAGCATCTTTGTGAGAATTAGAAAACAGCTGTAATATATATGCAAGACCAGAGATGTGCACTGTGTCCCTGGAGCAGTGGTGGCAAGTGTGGCATTCATGCCACAGCCAAGTGTTTGTAAAAAGCTCTAAAAGGTTCACCATTGCTGTCCTAGAATTTCAGAGTGCACAGCTATGGCCATCAGAGAGTGGGTCTGGAGTAACAGAGCCATTCTTCCACGGTTGTTGGGGGGATTAAGTGAGATAATGTGTACAGAGAGCTTGTGCTGCAGTGCTAATTGGCCGTAGTTATCATTTTTTATTATTTAAATTTTTCCCATTTCTGACCCTTGGGTGAGAACTCAGAATGGCCCTGGGCCAGGAGGTTCTGCCGCAGGGCACACAGCTCCATTTTACCAAGATGACGCTTCTGCTTACAAAGTGGCCCACAGTCTGGGCTGCAGCACCATGTAGCGATAGCGATGTGGACACAAGGTGTGTGGCCCCACCACGCAGGCCAGAGGCTGGGTAGGACCCACGCCTGCCCTGTGCAGAGCTGTCACATGGAGTAGTCATTGGTGGGGAGGAAAACCCATGTACAATGGAAACTCCTCACAATACAATGTGGAAAAGCAATTTTGGGAGTCGTTTTTACTTTAATTTTGAAGCCAAGGAAAACAGTTGGATTTGCTTTTCTTTGTTGGTCAAAGGAAGAAACTGAGGAGCAGGACTTTGATTGGAGCTGAGCTCTTCTCCAGGCCTAAGATGATTGGAATGCTGGGGGGTTATTTCTCTTGGGATGCAATTAGTTGAATAAATATCAAGAGAGCAAGAGTAAACACACTCATTACTGCCCCTTCAGAACTGCCAAACTAGCAAAAGTCCAGGGGGGCTGAAATCTTTAAGGAAAATAAATGCCTCAGAGGCCAAGGGCTGCACAGGGAGTATCACCCTGGTGTGAGGCTGCCTGGCAGTTCCAGCTGGGTCAGCTCGGGCTCTCACCTGTCGTGTGTTCCTGGGTAAGTCACTGAGCCTAATCTGGGTTTCAGCACCTCCACTGGCCAAATAAGGCAATAATAAACCTTCTGGGTTACCAGGGCAACGCATGTCAGGGCCCCAGCACAGTGCTCTGATCCTTCCCTTCCTTTCTTCCTGCATGCAAGGCAGCAGTCTCCAAATCACTCAAAGCCCAGGTCCTATGGAGATGGAACAGTGATACCCAGAATGATTGTGCAGCTCCAAGACTGGCCCCACCACTAGCAGTGTGCCTCTGAGCCAACTGCCTGGCACCTTTGTGAGCCTCAGTTTCCTGACCCTCATAATGTACACAACACTAATAACTAGCTGTGAATGCTGGAGTAAGGAAATAAGCTGCTATGTCCACAAAAGGCCTGGAGAACCCGAAACCCAGCACAAATTTGTTTTATTTTTCAATCTCATAATAACAATAAAGAAATGGTCTTTCCAGATATTGCAGTCTCTGATCACACCTGTCTCTGACCTTACTACCATGAGGGAGCTTTTGGGAGGGTACTAGGGCTAACCAGCATGCTGCTTTTGGGCTGGGAGGCTCTGTAACCTATGTCAAGTTCTCTTCTCTGAAATGGGAGAGCAGCAGTATCATAGGGCAACTGTAAGCAATCAAGGAGGTGGTAAAAGCACCCATTCTACTGCCTGTCTTGTCCTCAGTGCTCCTTACTGTTAGTTTGTACTATTACCATTACCTGATTGTTCTTGTTATCATGTGGCTACCATGTTATCCCAATCTCTAGTTTCTGAAATCTTCCACGTTGCTTACCTACATGGGTCACCCCATTCCACAGCGGAGGCTTGGCCTTCGGGAGCTCAGGGTCAAGGGTAAGCTGTGAGAACCCATGTGTGCGAAGGGCTAGAATTCCATGATAAACAGGGCAGTCTCTAGGGTATGGAAGCCTGGGAAGGCCTGGAAATCAACCCTTTTCTTGGAGCCAGGTGCCTCCTGGGCCTCTGGCAATGTCTTGGACAAAGGCAGAGGACAGGTCCAGTGGTACATAGGTGTTTGTCACCAGCCACAGCAGCTGAGGAGCTGCCCTAGCCTGAAGCTCAGCTCCTCCCCATTGTTGTTCTGGGGCAGGTGTGGCTGCCAGCATCAAAGCAGCCAAAGTGCTTTGGAAACCAGGCAAACACTCCCAAATGCTGCCTGGTTTCCACTGATGTTAATACTTCCCTACCCCTTAGCAGAGCTCCAAATCCAAATCAGAAGCGCTCAGATATCTCTCTGCCTACATGAAAGACCTGAGCTGTCTACTGGAAGCACTGTTAGGTGGTAGTGTTCAATGAAAATAGCTCATTCAGCACTGCCTTGTGAAGTACAGGGTCTGCTCTATACAGGCACATTGGCTAGCACCAGGTAGAGACCAGGGGCTCCTTGGGGAAGCCCCCAGCAGTCCAGGAAGGGTAAACCTTTCAGTCCTGTGCCATATCTAATATTTTAGCACAGATGAATGTAAAACCAAAAAACAATCATGCTAATGCTTTTCTTCCCCCTTCTTTTTACTACTACACCAGATTAAGCTTATTTTTGGACAGTCAGTCATATGAGTTTGAAAGTCTGTGTCCCCCAGACCAGGGATGGATTGTGCCACCTTTAGATCTGTGAGCACAGACAAGTCATTTAGTCTGAGTCTCAGTTTCCTCCTTTGTAAAATGGAAATAACAATGGTACTACCATCAGAGTATGCCACAGGACTATAGGAAAGCAGCCCAGAGTCAGGTAGATGGCGCTACACAACGGATATTAAGGATTTCCTAATGAATCTGCTCCATAGCCCTCCTTGACACAGCTCTGCCCTTCTGGGAGTTCCTGTCATGGGCTCCCCAGTTCCTCAGATCCCTTTTCACAGCACTCCCCACTGCACCATTACTGGTGGTGGGTGCATATTCCATTCCATCAACAAACATCTGTGCACCTGTGCATGCCAGGCCATGTGCTAAGCACTGGAGCAGAGTTCACCACGGCCCTCATGAAGAACTCCATGGGGCAAAGTGATAGCATGGATCTGATGGTGACAGGGACTCTGAAGGGAAAGGTAGAGAGGTCACAAGCTTATCTAAACATGGAGGGTCTCACTGAGAAGGTGATATTTCAGTAAAGACCTGATAGAGGCCAGGATGTGAGCAAAGAAGAGAGGGGCAGAGCATTTTATTTCCCCAGAGGTAGGTCAGGGAGGGCCCAAGACCATCATTAACATTCACTCCAAAGTGGGGTTTTGAGGAGACGAGCAATCCAATCTGACTTTGGTAAAAGATCCCTCTGGCTGCTGAGATGCGGACAAGCTGGAGGGTAGGGAGGGGCAGGGCCGGAGACCAGTTAGGAAATGACTGCAATAGTCCAGGTGAAGGGTGAATGTGGGCTGCACTGGGTTGGGGGTGGCAGAGCATTTGGGGAATGTTTCTAGGATGTCATAACTTGGTGAATTAGATGTGGGGTATGAAAGAGAGAAAGGAGTTGAGGACCACTTCACAGTGTTTGACTTGAGTAACTAGAATAGAGTTGGCATAAGATAAACTGGGAGAAGCAAGTGGGGATGGATGTATGGTGAAAAATAGGATAAGTAGAATCTGAGATGCCCAGAAGACAGTGAGATGAAGATACAAAAGTATCTGGGTACATGAGTGTGGGGTCAAACAGAGGCCTATGGTGTGATCCAAAGCCAGGAGGAGGTCAACAAGACTCGACACATTAAGGCAAGAGCATGAGGGTGAACCTACTGAGGAGGCTGAGCAGGAACAGCCATTTGATGTTGGCCACCAGTGACCTGACTGCAGTCCTAGAGTGGTTGGGGGCCTGGGGCTCATGGGGTAGGTTCATCAGGGAACAGAGAGACAGGAGCTTGCTGGAATTCTGAGTATAGGCCACTCTTTCAAGGGGTTTGCCAGAGTAGGGAGCAGAAAAATGGAACAGAGCAGGGCTGTAAGGTCAAGGGACTTTCAGTACATTCAAGAAACAGCAGCAGGCAGTAGGGAATCTGCAATGATACAGGAAAGCCAGGGACTGTGGGAGTACTGTCCTCAAGGGACCAGAAGAGGGAACAGTACACATCTCCCCACCCCCCTGGATGGTCCATCTACCTCCTTCTCATCTCTGGAGGGTCAGTGTTAAGGTCACTTTCTCAAGGAAGTGGTCCTGACCCTCCTAGGTCAGTTCCCTACGATTCCCTCCCACAGCACATGACACTTGTAGTTCCCAGCACTTGGGGACCCTGTGATGCTACAGAAGCCCTGTGAGGACAGGGGCTGGCTCGGTCCTGTTTGCAGCTTTGTCTCCAGTAGCTGTCACACTGCCCTCCACACTCTAATGTTTGAGGCATCACTGGGGAATGGATGAATGGCCCAGGAACAGAATGGAAGCATGTCTGGAGACACGCGCCTATCTTCTGCTCCAGTCTGATTTAATCATGTTGCAATGACTGGACTGTGCAGTCACTGGCTGTTGCAAATGTTTGGATTTAGAGGAGCTTGGTTGTTTGTTCCTGTTTGGGGCTCTGTGCTTTGGCTAACACAGAGACTAGAGCCCTGTGACTGGACACATTCTTCTATTGACATTGTCCACTACACACTGAACACATTCCACACTCTGCCTAGCAATTCATTAGTTTAACAAACATTTGCTGAAAGCCTGTTCCATGCCATGTTCCAGAGATAGAAGATTAAGTCAGACCCAGGACCTGCCCCCACAGAGCTTTAGTGCTTTTGAAGAGCACTGCCAGAGAGCTCCCACTGCCAGGCCCATGCCCCAGCAAAGGAGAACCCACAGCAGGCGCTACACAGGGACATCTCGGATGTTAAGAGTGTAGAGTGAGCAGATGCAAAGGTTTCAGGCTTTGGGAATGGCAGAGCCACAGCTCTGACCTCAAGACTCCAGGCCCCTCCCCATTCTCCTCTCTGTCTCTTCTGGGGCCTGCTATCTCTTTCTGAGGCTTCCAAAATAGTTGCTCCCCCAACTTCCACCCCCAACTCCAGGAGAACAGCTGCATTGGAACACTCTGCCTGACAAGAAGGATGGGGTCATGATGGCACAGGCCACAGGCAGGGATGACTTTCACTGATTCTCTTCTCTGTCTACTTTCAGGCTTTCATAGATTCCAACTACAAAGAGTAACTACTGCATTGCAAGGACCATGTGGCCACTGTGCATGACGTGCTGGTGGCTGGGACTGCTGGCCACGCTGGGAGCTGCTGCAGGCTCAGAGGATGGCTTTGAGGGCACTGAGGAGGGCTCACAGAGTGAGTTTATTTACCTCAACAGGTATAAGCGAGCTGGCGAGTCCCAGGACAAGTGTACTTACACCTTCATTGTACCCCAGCAGCGGGTCACGGGTGCCATCTGCGTCAACTCCAAGGAGCCTGAGGTGCTCCTGGAGAACCGTGTGCACAAGCAGGAGCTGGAGCTGCTCAACAATGAGCTGCTCAAGCAGAAGCGGCAGATTGAGACACTGCAGCAGCTGGTAGAGGTGGACGGTGGCATCGTGAGCGAGGTGAAGCTGCTGCGCAAGGAGAGCCGCAACATGAACTCACGGGTCACGCAGCTCTACATGCAGCTCCTGCACGAGATCATCCGCAAGCGGGACAACGCGCTGGAGCTCTCCCAGCTGGAGAACAGGATCCTGAACCAGACGGCTGACATGCTGCAGCTGGCCAGCAAGTACAAGGACCTGGAGCACAAGTACCAGCACCTGGCCATGCTGGCCCATAATCAGTCAGAGGTCATCGCACAGCTTGAGGAGCACTGCCAGAGAGTTCCTGCTGCCAGGCCCATGCCCCAGCCGCCCCCTGTCACCCCACCCCGGGTTTACCAGCCACCCACCTATAACCGTATCATCAACCAGATCTCCACCAATGAGATCCAGAGTGACCAGAACCTGAAGGTGCTGCCACCACCTCTGCCCACCATGCCTGCCCTCACCAGCCTCCCGTCCTCCACAGACAAGCCATCAGGTAAGTCCTTCTGGGATTCCATCCCATATGGGCCTCTGAGCTGGGCACCAGGTCTCTCTTGACCTGGTAGAGGAAGAGCATCACCAACTGAGGCCAGGCCAGGGACTTGTGGAGTCCCCTAGCAATCCCTTGGGCCAACTGTTGGAGCCAGGGGGTAAAAGAGAGGGACCATTTTTCTTAGAAGGATGCTTGAAGGGTAGAACCAGGAAGCAAGGGTCTCAGGAAAGGGCCAACGTCCACTGGGTTCTGAAAGGAAGGAAGTGAGGCCCATATTTTTGCAGGCTCTACATGAGATGCTCAGTATTAGCTGCTAGGATATCACTCCTGAAGGCTTGTGTACTGTGCAGGGCCCAAAGCTGGCATTCTGTTAATGTCACCCAATTGGCAGTAGTCCAGAGGAAGTAAAGCATTATCACATTAAAGGTATGTTAACATGTTACAGGGATCGAGGGATCAGAACAGTGCTTCAGGGAGCCCAGCAGTTTCCTATAATTTGTCACTGCCTAGCATTTTCAATGAGTCTTCCATTACTCTCACATACATGTTTCATCCTAAAATATAGTAAAACCATGATAGAGGAGGAATTCAGCTGTGGCAAGTTGGGAAGCTTGGGTATATGACTTTATTAACCCTGCAGCTCCCTTGAGATAGGTAAGCAATGATCTTACAGGCTTGGGGTCCTCAGGCTACACTTGAATTCAGACCTTTTCCCTTCAAAACTTGAGCTGACTCCTCTGTACTCAAGGCTTCTGGAAATCCTCAACTTTGGGGGTGCAGGCCAGAGGCTCCCCTGCCAGAATGCCAGCCCAGCTTAGCTCTCTGGAGCTCGACCTCTCACATCGAGGAGGCAGTGGCCTACCAAGTGGGCTGCCATGTGGGAACTAGATTTTCTCTGCCGAAGCTGCCCAGGTGTCTGATCTAAGTGCTGTGGATACCACTTTGCTGGATAAGCAAGGAGGTACAGCACTTTTACTGAAAACATCCTGTTTTACACATATTTCTCACTTTAAAAAATAACCACCAGTACCAGTAAGAGCAATTTCTTGCTAATTCCAGAGAGGACCTGAACCTGTACGCAGGACCGTGGCTAATGGTGGCATTTTCCCATGGAGGGGGAGGTTGACTGGACAGAGCACAGAGCTTCTCAAAGGAAAGATGTGGAGTAGGCGTGAGGGGTTGAGAGTAGGTTCTTAGAATAGACTGACCTGGGCTCAGACCCTGTTTCCTCCACTGATTAGCTCTGGGACATTAGGCAAGTCGCTCTGTCCCTCTGGACTTCAGTTTCTTCACCTGAAGCTTCAGGTAGGTTCTATTTTAATCTTCTTACAACTAACAGATCCATGATATGAAATACTGCAAAAAGCATGCTTAGCAGGGTGCTGGCCCCTTAGTAAGCTGTGTCTCCTCTAACCTTGATCTTTTAGCCTAAAAACAAGGACACTGAAATAAAAAACACCTCTTCAGCTGTGACATTCAATGGCTGATTGCTGGTCAGTTTGTACCACACCTGCTTTACTTCAGAGGCTCTGAGGGCAGGGTGTATTGTCTCCACAGAGTACCGAGAGGGCAAAACAGGAAGCCTGGCCGAATGTGGTTACCGAATGTGGTTATAATCCTGACATGAGTCAGGCAGGTCTCAGTGGTTACCCAGCAGATTTCCTCTTGCCTAAACATCTCTGGTTTCTAGCTCAGTTGAACTAAGCTGGTAGACACAGCATGTAAGATGAAAGACTTGGGTTTGCACTAGGCCCAACCTCATTCACTGTTTGTTCATGAGCAAGGTATTTAGCTCCTCTGAGTCTCAATTTTCTCTCTGTGAAACGGGGACAGATCTAGAACCTCACAAGATTGTCTCAGAAATTCACTCAAGCATGTAATTTTGTTGTATGGTGTAGCCACCACTGGCTTAGCCCTACCTCATGCTGGTCATAGGGCTAGACTAGTGGTGGTGGTGGGGTTTGACTGGGTTCCAGGCACTCAGTCTGGGGAGGTGGCAGATACATGAATGTACCTGGAATCCATCCACTCTCCATCATTTCTGTCTCTAACATCAGTGCATCGGGTTTAACAAGAGAGTTCTCTAAGAAGGGCTATCTGGCATGGTCCAACATTCTAAAACCCTGAGAACTCATGGCCAGCCTAACAGAGTTCCTGAAGTTGGGAATGCAGTGAACACTAAGCTGTCTGGCCACTGTGTTAATACCTCCATGTGCCAAGCACCCTGCAGAGGAACACATGAGGAGCTGTGGACCACTAAGGTGGCATGGCCTAGTCTGCCCAGAGGGAGGGGAAAGGTTAGGACTTCTGCGTTACATCCTGACAGACTTGTGAGAGTTTACAGGCAGACCTGAGAGTTGGGAGACCAAGTTACCAGTAGGCACTTGATGGAGATGAGCCTGGGCAAAGACCTAGGAGCATGGCCCTGGCCTTTCAGGAGGCCCAGATTCCTGCTTCTTCATGGTCCAGTGTGAGCTATAGGGCAGATAAAGGGACCCGGGGGCTGTGTAACCAAGGCTCCTATGCTCACAGCCCTTTTAGGAAAGTACATGGCATGGAAAGGAATGATCAAGGTTATATTATGGAAATAAGTTTTTTTTCCTTTGAAGCATTCCCTCCAAGGGCTGGAGAGACAGCTCAATACCACAGCACCTACCTGGCAAGTGTGAGGTCCTGAGTTCAATTCGTGGTACAATAATAAATAAATAAATAAATAAATAAATAAAGCATCCCCCCAGATGTTGGTACTTGATCTTTAGCAACAGATTTCTTATGTTCCATCTCGCCACTGAGCTCCCACACAAACATGGACATGGATGGGAGGAGGGGGGTCTGTAGGAAAATCCCTGCCCCTTCCTGGGGTTGAATTAATTGGAGGAAAAAGCAAATGGTCTCGCTCTACTGAGCATGAGCTCAGCCAGTGGCCGAGAGCTCTTATCAGGCTTCTGAGCTGGACAGGTTTTGGTTCTGGAAGACAAAACCCTCTCTGTGCTCTCCCAGGAGGTTTTATTCCCAGAACATCACTCTGAAACACCTTTGAAATGAAGCACTTTTGCATCCAGACCTTGGCAGCCTCTCAGCCTTTCATCCAGCAACCCCAGAGTCACTGCTGTCACCCATTGTCTGAACTGCACAGCCCAAAGCATGCCCTTCCCCAGGGGACCAAGGCAGCCAGGCCCCTTATCTGAAGCAGCTCTCAGACACTCACTGCCTAGCCACAGCCAGACAGTGATAGGTTGGCCCCTGACTAGGGAACCTGCTGAGAGCAGGGGTGAGGGGCCCAGGCAGCTCCCCATGTCCCACCTGGGCTCTGACCTGTCTGTCTCAGGGCTGGCCAGACTTGGGGCATTCTGTTTTGGATGATGTTTGTGATGAGGCCAGGACACTATCCCCATGGGTCCTGGTGTTGCTGTTAAAGAGGGCAGCCATAGGTGCCAGGGAGAAGAGACAGGATAGGTTCTGAGCTCACCCTAGGCAGACCCACCTGTGCCAGGTTCCTATCACAGTGCCTGTCCTAGAGACAGTGGGAAGAACACATAGTGTGCCGCCAGCTGCACACTGAGGCTTTGTTGGAAATGTATCTTTAAAAGTTAGCAAGAGTGGGAACTTCTAGTCATTCAGCTGTTTTCCCTTCTGAGAAAGAACATGGCCAGCTCTGTTTGTTTCTTAGGAGATAAAGAAGGAGCCGTAAAATCATTAACTAATAGAACTGTGGGGACCCAACAGATCCCTTGGCTTCCCCTTCCTATCACTGAGCCTATGCAAGCTGAGATTGCTCCTTGCCTTTCTAACTCACAGGATACTGAGATTCAGACAGGTCAAACAACTCAATCAAGATGACACAGTTAGTATGAGGCTCAGTCAAGGCTCAAACAAACTCTTAGCCACTCTGGGATTTTGTACATTTCCATGGAGAGGCTGGAAGGAAACTGGTATGAAAATCACTCTGAATGCTTGGCTTGGTGCCAGCTGCTAGGGACCTGATCTTCAGTCACCATTCCATTGCACCTGGGGTCCCAAGCAGCCCCCTGAAAAAGAGCTCTGGGAACAGCTGGTAGAAGGTAGAATACTCACTGTGCTCGTAGCACAGACTAATTTGCATGCCCACCCAGGCTACGTGACCCTCCCTCAGTCTGCGCAAGTACATACAGGGTCCCACAAAGGCACCAGCCTAACTCCTAGGAGGCTGCAGGATAATCTGACGTTTAATTTCTATCCAGTCTTGACACATCTCGGCATTATTTCCAAGCAGAACCAAGCCTGAGGTCCCAGTATCTTTCAAGGTTAGCCCTCCATCTACAGAATCTATAGCTATGATCTTCTCTTGGGGCTATCCGCTTGGCTGACAACACAAGGCACACGTAGAAACATAGTCCCTCCCCCCCACTACAGATGCCAGAGGGGAAGACTCAAATGACTGCCTCAAGTGTTTTCTTGAGTACATTTTCTCCCCTGTATTTTATCTCACTATTACAGTAGGAGCTATGTACAATAGACAGCGATTCCCCAGAACAACAGGAAGTTCACAACAGAAAATGAAGTCTATGACCCTGAGGCTTCCATTCTTGCCAGGGGTGAACAAGACTCAATCCAGGGAAAAGATGCTGGTCTTGGGGTCTGATGGATAAGCTCCAGCAGCCTAGGCTCCCAGGCCTGAGGTGCAATGCTGAGGGTGAGTGAGGGTGATTGTGGCTGCCCTGACTCAGATTCTACTTTTGAGGCTGCAGAGGCTGAGGAGAAAGCCACACAGGTCTGCTGCCTCTGGAGTGTGCTCTGCTCCCACTCTACCATACTTTCTTTTTTCTAAAATGATTTGTTAAACAAAATAGGATTCCCAAATTCATTGCAAACTACGTAATGCAGTAATGTTTCACAGAGCGTTCATTCTGTTAGCTCCTTCCTAAACAAAAGCCACTCAAGGAGAACAGTTCTGGGGGATGGTCTTTCCTCCTCCCTTGAGTTGGAAAATGGATCACAAAGAGCTTTTGAGTGTGATGGAAAGCTATCCTGCCCTGCCTCAGGCTGTTTTCCAAGGATGACAGTGGGCTAAGTGCCCTTTTGCAGCCACAGGAGATTATCAACTTGTTACTGTTAGAAGCCTGGAGATCTGGAATCTCTAGGTCTGGAAATCCCAACAGTTTGGCACTTGGCAAACTGGAAGTAATGTGAAAAATCCTGAACATTGGTCATCTGTGGCCAGCTTGCTTGTCACAAATGGAACACTGTGGCAATTTACATAGCAGACTATATCATAACCCTGAAAGACCACAAAAAAAAAACTTTCTTAAAAAACAAAGAAAGCAAAATTAAGTTAGCACCACTGCCCGAATGTCTAAGATATCTTGCTGGTTGTTGGTTCTCTTGAAGCCAGTGGCTAGGTCACTATTGTAAAAGTAACAAAGCACACATGCTATGGTTTCTACCTGCATCAGGCTATGGCAACCTGCCTGTGGGACACTGGAGAGTATCCAGTCCCCACATCACCCCTGCCTCAGCGTCAGCCCTCGAGGGGTGGAATCTGGATGGGGATTATGCTGAAAATAAACTGATGGTACACACCCCCAACTCAAGATGAGTTGATGGGACTGTAAAACCTGGGGTAATTTTAATTTTATGTTTTTTTTTTAATGAATAAGTGATACTGCCTTAATAGACTTTTTAAAAATACAATAGATTAAAATTACTGTACACATAGAGAAAAATTTTGCTACGGAAATAGAATTGTAGTTTAAATGACAAACAGTTTTATTTGAATTTCTAAATGTTGAAATTTCTAAATGTTAAGTATTTTAAGTGGAATTTCTAGGGTAATTTCCAAAAGTACAGATCATCTGGTGCTGTCTCAAATATTACACGTAGGCTCCCACTGCAGACAGCCCCGATTTCCCCACAAAGTAGGACTCTTTGCCATGGTTTGTTCTGCATGCTAATGATCACCTGCTGTAGGGCCCCTGTTTCCAGAGGGTCCCCAGCTAGACAGGACAGAATGAGGACAACTAGGAGAACGGAGCTTATGCTGGTGAGAAAGTAGCAGGTAGGAAGGCAGCTGGAGCATTGAGTGACTCAGCATCAGGCCGTGAAGGGAGGATCAACTCATATTCACTGCCCCAAGAGTGCACGTACCCCACAGGAACCCATGGTGACCATAGCACCGTGCATAGGAAGAACCTAGGCACGGGACGAGCTCCAGACCCAAGCCTTCTACACTTCCAAGTGTGTGATCTCTCTGAGCTGCCTCATCATCACTGTAGGGTCTCATGAACATAGAATGAAACAGCGCCTGACAGCTAAAGGCCCTTGGCACACAGTGGGCATCATTTGCCAAATTCAAGCAGAGATAAACACATAGGCATTTGGGGAACCTAGGCAGGATTAAGTAGCTCTTGTGGGAACAGGAAAAGCTTCCTGGAGAAGATGAAGTGGCTGAGACTGATATGATCTCAGAGCACTGCCAGCAATTGTCATAAAATTGCAAAGGCCAGGTGTGGTGCTACATACATGTTCTCTCTTCAGAAAGAGAAAAGGGACCTAATGCTACAGATTACATATCAACTGGCTTGTGATTGAGCCCCAGTAATATCAACCAGAGTACGAAGAGGGGTTTATGAGCATTTAGAAGATGAAAAGGTGATCAATAAAAGCCAACACAGATTCTTTAAGAAACCACATATCTTAGTTACTTTTCTCTCATTGCTGGGACAAATACCTGACACCCAAAGTTAAAAGGAGGAAAGGTTTATTTAACTCACAGTTTGTAGAGGTTTCAGTCCATAATCAGATGTTGCCAAGGCAGTATGACACATAGCAAGAGGGCAACCATTCATGGTGGTGGAAGAAAGCAAAAACAACAAGAGAGGAAGGGGGAGACAGGCCTCTTTCTGCCCCTTTTATCTTATCCAGACTGCTGGTGGTGCCAATCCAGTTAGTAGCCTGATCCAGCAATTTATACCCTTAATCCCAGCACCCTTAATCCTAGCACTGAACCATGAATCAGTCACAAACTCCAGAATCAGTTACCTCTGAAAAAGCCCCATCTAAAAGTACATGAGGCTTTGGGGGGACACCTACACACAAACCATAATACCAGGGGAGCTAACACCCTTCCTTGGAAAGGGTTGATAAGTTGGCCAACTAAGGACCATTAACCACTTGTCCAACATTTGAGGATCTGATAAATTCTATCATGATGTGCTTTCCCTAACTGTGAGCCCTGCTCATCCTCATGAATGTTCCTTGGGAGCCTCGGTGTACTGTCCACTCCAGGTCCAGTGACCTCATTTGGGCAGCCTAGACCACTACTAATAGCTGTCCTCACCAGTCCCTTGTGTCCAAATGCCTCACTCCTACCAGTTCTGGAAACCCCAGCAAGCTGCTCATCTATGCACACAGTGAGACAACCCCAGCCTTTCCAGTCTAGTCTCTTTTCTTCCTTTTTTTTTTTTTTTTTTGGGTGGTCTTTTTGAGACAGTCTCACTATGTAGTTCAGGATGGCCTTGGCTGGACTCAAACTCACATCAATCCTCCTGCCTCAGCCTCCCAAGTGCTGGGGATTACAGGCATGCACCACCACACCCAGCTCTTCTTCTTTAAAACAAGCTCTTTCTTAAATTGTTTCTTCTGCACAGCTGCACTGCTGGAAACCAAGAAGGGGCACATGCGCTTCTCCAGAGTGTCCTCTGCAAAGTGATGCTGCAACATCTGTCAATCCTGAGAGCAAAAAGCACAAACAGGACCCCTCTGAGGCCTTCACAGGAGGCCTCAAATTATATCAAATACACTGACCTACACCCATCTTGCACATTTAATATAATTTTTACTGTACAGTTAGGATTTGAATAACTTTGCTTTCTTTTGAAATTATTTGGCTAAGAGTAACTCAATTAATTTATGGTTGGCTCTGATTCTCAGCAGACATCAGGTGAATTCTGGAATTCCTAGGGAGTGAGAAAAATCTAACCTACAAACTTGTTTTCAAAAGTAGAAGCATTTTTATGAAGGCTAAATTTAACAATTAATGAACTTGACAAGATGTTACACTTTGCAGAAATTTAATTATACACCAATAAATTCCAATTTTGTAGTTTTTATATTTTAGAGCCAGTAAGTTTTACTGAGGCCTCAAATATTTTCATAAACTTCTGAAAAGCTCGCTGACCCAGGGCACTGTGCCTGCCACCTGAGCTTGAAAGCGGCTTGCAGAGCAGGCAGGAGCCTTGGGACTCTTTTCCTGGAATGACTGAAAGTAATGTTCATGTGGACTGCGAGGCTCTGCAGAACCCAGAGGTGCCTTCACAAGCTAAGAGCAATTCCTGTGTTCAGGCCATGGCTTTGCACTCTGGGTTGCTGAAGAGTAGTGACTGATATAGAATATATGTGGCCACGGTCCAATTATTATTTTATCAAACTTGTGGATAAACTTGTGGATAAACTTGTGGATAAAGGAGTCTGGAGATCAGACATGTCTAGCCTCATGGACCCAGCTGGTGGACCTCTCATCTCAGATGCCAGGGTCTGTCCTGATGCTGGCCAGGGTGGAACTCGCACCTAAGCAGTCTGCATTTTCTGGCACTCAAATGGACCAACTGCAGCAGGAAATACCAGATCCAATTTTCAACAATCACCTCTGTTAGAAAAACATTTCACAGAGTGTTGAAAACAACTTTTAGAGGCAGATCATCCATGAGAATACTCAAGAACCACATACAGTTCTCAAGCAAAAGCAGGTGGCTTGGTGATATCACAGAAGCTTGTCCCCAGGACCCATAGAAGGGACTAAACCACTCACGGAAGCAGCTTCCCAGGACAGTCAGGCCACCGTCTGCAAAGCCTAAGGTAGCTGGGTTCTGAGGCTTAGGACTGGGCTTAGGGGATGTAGAGCCTGTCGCTTGTTTCTGTTCCTCCCCACTCCTGGAGCACAGCAGAAGAGAACTGTGCTGCCCACAAAGGCCCATTTCCATCTCCCCACTCCCCAGCCTCAGAGGAGCTGCAGGTGGCACGGTCAGACATTTACCAAGCTCCCTTTCAGGGTGGTAGCGGGTGGACTGAAAGCTGCTGCGCTCTGTGAGCCTACTTCAACACTGAGTCTTGGGGGCAGAGACTGGGAGGCAGGAAATGACCACAGCCCAGACCTGACCTGGCTCCTGGCCCCCACTCACCTTTACCAGAAAGGTGCTGTCTGGAGGCCATCCAGAAGGTGGCCCATGGTTTCCTGGGAGGCTGTGTGCCCTCTGTGCTTGATGCCTCCATCAAGAACCTCAGAGAGCAGGGAGTGGGTGCAAGGGGGCTTGGACATGCCACCAGATCACCTCCAACACTTCCCAGAACTGGCACTGGGATCCAAGGGCCTGAGCCCTGCACATTTTATGCTCCTGAGTACCAGAATCTTGCCCCATCCTCCTGGCTCCTGGTCCTGCACACTTCCCACACCTTTGATGCCCCTCTGAGAACCACATTCTCAGCTCGCCATGGTGGCTGCTCTGCTCTTCACATGGAACATTCTGACCATGGTGTAAATGTGGTCTTTATAGAGGTGAGGTTGGGGCACTCGTGATCTCTAGGCCTAGGTGCTGCTGAGTTAGTGTTGGCCTGGTGCTCTGGGCAGAGCTGCCACTCAGAAGGAGAGCCAAAGTAAATACTGCCTGGGTGCTTGCCCTGTGCCAAGGGAAGCACTTTGCCCACTGCACACTGAAAATCCAGCTTTGTTGACAAAAAAGATTTCCATTCTTTATTTCAGTACATCATTGTGGCCTTCATGGAAATTCTGACTTTTAAAATACGACTTCTAGAAAATATCTATTGGTAAATAATCTTATATTTAGTCTTGGAAATTAAAAAAAAACAAAAACATTAATTTGTGGCTGGGGGAGAAGGGATGAATAATTTCCACCAAGTCAGCCTCAGTGTATCAAAGGGAATAAAGAGAGATTTGGCTGAGCACCTGCTCTGGCGGGACTCGGAGTGTTCTGTGCTGGTATCACCCTCAGGACAGCTTATGTTCTTTTCTCATTTTATAGAAGAAGAAACTGAGGCTCTGAGGTTTGGAGAGGGACCTTCCCCAAGTTGCCCTGTGAGTGGGTAAGGGAACTAAGATTTGAGCCAAGGCCCTGGTTCTATGTGCCAGGAGTTCTTTCCCTGGTGCCAAACCTCCTCAACCAGGGGTTCCTTAATCAAAGTTGGATCCCCACCTGGCCTTCATCATGGGCTTATCTGCGTATAACAGGGACAGATTCAACACTGCACTGTTTTATGTTACAGCTACAGACTCCTCACCAGAGCAGCCTGTTTTGGACTAAACCGTTGTAACAGACCACACAATCATTTTCCAGCTGCCAATTTCTCAGTACAACCTGTTTCTTGGACAAATTTTCACCCACCATTTATGTGTTTTATCTTTCCCTCAGTGCCTGTAGTGAAAGAAAAGGAAATGTATTTGAATGCAGGACATTTGGTAGAAGTCTACAAAGGCCTCAGAGGGAAAATGGAGACATGGCTCTTGATGGAAGCTGACAGGTCCCAGAGCCACAGGAAGTGCAGGGAGGAGGGGAGAGTCTTTCCTAACAGCAGAAGATACTAAGCACTTTGGTACTATTTTATATCTACACCAGGATTCTAAAATTCTTAAAGAATTACCAGACCTCTCTACCTCCCCCAACAAAAAAAGAAAGAATAAGAGAGAAAAGAATACATTCAAACAGTTGAATCATGGGTAAAGGATACCAGGAGACAGACATAGGGGAAAAAATATCAATAACGATTAAAAAAGAGATTTCACATCTTGACCGAGATGAATTATAAATTTTTTTAACCTGGCTGACTGACAGGTAAACAGAATAAAACTTTAAGGAACAGCTCTCAGGACACAGAGCTCCAAGTCTGGGCCCTGACCCTCAAGTGTACTCTGGCTGAGGAAAAGGAAGAGCGCTGTGGAGTGTGGGCTCTGGGCCACGCAGACCACTCGGGGCCAGGGCTGCCCTGCCTCTCATTAGCCATCTGGCCTTACGGGGTCCCCTAATGTCCTCAGGCTCCACTTTCCTAATCTGCAAAGTGGGGAGACCACTGCCACCTCACAGGGTGTCAGAGGATGAGGGGCGGAAGCACCCAGGTAGGGCCTGCTGCAGGAGGCGCTGGATTCACTGCTGCTACTGTTACTATTTTATGTTATTATTGCCACTCAAGTCAGGACTCTCCTAGGGTTCATAAGCTGGGGCCTAGGGATCCATCTGCCCTTGAAACTGTGTACAAAACTATGTAAGTCTGTGTGTTTTTCATAACAGAGAGTCTAGTGCTTTCCCCAAATTCTGAAAAGAACTGAAGATCCCAAAACATT
This sequence comes from Hydrochoerus hydrochaeris, assembly GCA_004027455.1. Taxonomy (NCBI): domain Eukaryota; kingdom Metazoa; phylum Chordata; class Mammalia; order Rodentia; family Hydrochaeridae; genus Hydrochoerus; species Hydrochoerus hydrochaeris. Next base: position 74,868 of record PVLA01005022.1, on the reverse strand, counting down.
TTTAAACACCTGCTTTTTAAAAACAGCCCTTTACAGGAATGCCAAGGGTAATACTGAAACCATTGATGGTGCCCACTAAGGCAGCACAGGCTGTCGCAAGGCTTCCTTCCCAGTTATCGCCAAAGCCACCATCCACAGTGTCCCTTTTAAAGAATGTCCCTCCATCTGACGATCTCCAGGAGCCTGGTCACTTGCTTTCAGTGGTGTACATCTGCAGGCTACTGTTGGATCTCTGGTGACCAGTACTCCCATCAAATGGCCCCTCCTGTGCTGCTGCCCTCAGGAAGAACTGGGAGCCTCCTACACCCACCGTGCTCTGCTCCAGCTGTCGGGGACAGACTCCCATTCTATGCCTCAGTCTCTGGGGCTCAAGCCAAAAACAACCAAAAGGTTTCTCTCCTTCCTGAATGTTCTTCCTGGAGATCTAGGCCTCCCCTTCCCCAAGACAGATACTAAGTGGTGCCACAGGCAGAAGGGGGCAACAGGGAGGGAAGGGAGGTAGGTAGGATGGAAAGAAAGGAGTGAGCCCATCCTCCACGTGGGGAGAGGACTGGGAAAGAAGTAAATGGGTAAGAAGCCCATGAAGGGAGAATGAAGGGAGGAGCTCACAGGTAACTGACCTGGCCCCAGGGACGGACAGAGGACCAAGTCGGCTCCCACCTTCCTGTCAGGCTCCAGGGGTGCACACACACAGCTGCGACATCTCCAGATGGCCCTGAGAAGTCTAACAAGGGCATGGACTTGAGCCTTGCCTATATAACCATCCCCTGGGGACTAGGTGAGCCCAGCCACCAGCCAGCAGGGAGGTTGAGGGGCTGGAGCTGAGTGTGTCTGTCACTGTTGGTCCTCACCCCAACACACAGGGACAAGACAGGACTTTCTAGGACTCAAAGCTGAGGGAGCACTGGGGAGGCCAGCTCTCCCTCACCGGCAAGCCCCACCCTCCCCTGGCCTTCAGGACCTGGTTCCATCCCTGTGGGGTCTGGAACACAGATTATTGAACATAGAAATCAATAGAGCAAGATGGAATTTTGTTAGCATTACTGATCTTAGCCATTCTGTCTGGAGAATAGTTTGAGAAGACTGAAGCAAATTGCAGATTTTTTTTTAAACTATGTGGTTGCATGACTAGGCTTTGAAAACCCCCTCCTGGCCCCCAAAGGTTCCTCAGATCAGTAAGCCCTCAGCCTGTCTGGATGCTGGTGACTCAAGTCTGTACATTCTTGCTGACGTGACCCCTCAGAACACGGGGGAAGCTGGGGCCATGAGTGAAGGAGCTGAAAGATCTGCCTGCGGCAGTGGTTTGGGTTCCTAGAACGCTTCTGGTCTCAGCTGCAAAAGCCATGCATTGGATGTGTCCCAGACCTCACCCTGTAATCCCATGGGTCTGCCTATAGAATGACCTCCCAGTTCAGGGCCCTGTACATGTCAGAATACATGGGCTCTAAGCATCTGGCCACTGCGTTTTCTCTAGAAAACACACAGGTTGAGCTGATAGGAATCTGGTCTCCAAAAGACACCAGAAACATCCTAAAGCCTCCAGCTCCAGAGCCGGGCTCTGGGTCCACCCTGGTCCTTGTGGTTCCCCATTGGGGCCCTTTCAAGGGTTATGCTGTTTGGGGTACAGGTGTGGTGTGGCCAGGAAATAGGCAGTATGTGACATGTACACCTCTGTGTCCCCAGGCCCGTGGAGAGACTGTCTGCAGGCCCTGGAGGATGGCCACGACACCAGTTCCATCTACCTGGTGAAGCCTGAGAACACTAATCGCCTCATGCAGGTGTGGTGTGACCAGAGGCATGACCCCGGGGGCTGGACAGTCATTCAGAGGCGCCTGGATGGCTCTGTCAACTTCTTCAGGAACTGGGAGACATACAAGGTGAGACCCAGCAGGGCCTGTCTATGCTGTAACTGGCCAGCACCAAGCCAAGAAGAACTAAGACAAGGGCATTTTTGCAAACCCACCTGCGTGGTGCAGACAGACTCCTTCCCTGCCTGTTGCCAGCACCTACTCAAGACAGCAATTGAGAGTCTGGACCACCAGTGTCTCGCAGGATGGGGTGGGAACCCCCTCACTGCACCTGGAGTGTGGGCAGCATCTTACTCCCAGTTTCTGAAGCCCAGAAGGACATGTTCTGAGGCTCCCAGGCCTTGGGAGACGGCCTCAAAGGCTCCCATGGGAAATGTAGCAATACCTTGGTCTTAATTGCAGGGCCCATCCTCCAGGCTTTCCAGTTCCCAGGGCACTGCAGTGCTCATTCCTGCAGTAGGAAAGGCTGCCAGGTATTGGCTTCACAGCACTCACTCCTCTGAACACAGACGGCCCGAAGGTGGCCTGAGCAGCTCAGGTCACTAGGCACCTGCTATGTGGCAGAAACTATGCAGGGCTCTTGGCCATGACCTCATTTAGCTTCACGGCAACCCTTGGGGAGGGTACTACTTGTTGGTGGGAAGAGGAGTCTCTTGCCCATGGCTGCACAGCTGCAATGTGTCAAAGAAATGACTGCAGCTTAGGCCTCTGATGCCAAAACCACAACTTCCATTGCCATGAGCCAAGGTGCCCCCACACATGGCTCTGTTGTGCCCCCTTCTTTGTCTCCTTCCTCCCTCCTTGCCCACTTCCTGATCAGCCTGTGTCTCTGCTTGCTTTTCCTCCTCCACCTCCTAACTTGTGGGCTCCTGGACTCTTCCACACTCCTCCTCTCTCATGGAGTGGCACAACACAGTGCTTGAGAAGTGTCTTAGCTTGAGTCCTGACTCATCCATTCTAGCAGGACAATGACAGCACCGCACACTTAAGAGTCAGTGTGAGGACTTATAAAGAAACTCAGGGAACATTCTCATCAGAGTGCAGACACACAGAGAGTTTACTACATAACAAGGATCATCACTACAAATACATCCATCTGCTTACAAAACTTTGGCAGCCATTACTCAAGTGATGACCTCTAAACTACATGTTAAAAACAGTAACAAAACTACTGGGCTTCAGACCTAGAAGGAGCCCAGGTGGCTATGACACATCTGTCACATCTCACATCTGTAGTAGAGGTGGAATGGCACATCCCCAGAGAAGGAGACTGAGGCTCAGGGAGGTGAGGGCTCTGTCCAAGAAATGCTGGCCACATGTCTTCTGTGTCCCAGGCTTTGAATGACCATATCACACACCCTCCTGCAGCAGCCCTGTGGGGATGGTGACAGCGCAGGTGGTGCCTGGCTTAGAGGCACACTCTCCATGTTTGAGAGATGTGTGATCTTAAAAGGTGAAATGCTCCCACAAGCCACAGAGCCATTCGGTGAGGCAGGGAGTGGGGCTGGAGCAGGCCTACTCGTGCTCTGCTGACTTCCCAGGCTGTTCTGCTGGGGCAGGTGTCCTGCTGCCAGGACACTGGCTGGGCCACTGCAGACTCCACACTCACGCTCTCTCTGGTCTTCCACAGCAAGGGTTTGGGAACATTGATGGTGAGTACTGGCTGGGCCTGGAGAACATTTACTGGCTGACCAACCAAGGCAACTATAAACTGCTGGTGACCATGGAGGACTGGTCTGGCCGCAAGGTTTTTGCAGAATATGCCAGCTTCCGTGTGGAGCCGGAGAGCGAGTATTACAAGCTGCGGCTGGGGCGCTACCATGGCAACGCAGGCGACTCCTTCACCTGGCACAATGGCAAGCAGTTCACCACCCTTGACAGAGACCACGATGTCTACACAGGTATGAAGAGTGGAGTCTAACCCAGGTTTCGGGTAGTAAAAAGAGGTCACCCAAAGCCAGAGCCCCTGACTCCAGGGTATGGGTCTAGGGCAATATGCCAAGCTGCCTGAACCTGTTTCTATCTCTTGAAGGGCACTTCTTCTGCCCACTGCCCTCAGATCTCCTTTGCAAAGTTGAGTCACAGTGGCTTTTATAAAAAGAAAAACACAGGTGCACAAATCACATATGCAAAGGCTGCCTTGAGCCAACTCACTCACTCCTGTGCCACTGTGCCCCCCTCACCTCCCTGTTTGGCGCACACAGACCAGCGGATTCTAGGCCATAGACCCTGAGTTCTGAAGCTATGTCCTCAGCGCACTGCACAAATTCCATGGGGGTTTCCCTATCTGAAAGTCAGAACAATACCTGAGTGCAGCATAGGAAGAAGGTTAGAGACAAGATACCTCAAGTGCCTTGTCTAGGACTTGACATTTAGTGGGAGCTCCTTTACTTACTGCTATTAGCATGTAATGTTAATGCAACACTGAAAGGAAGCCATTAAGAGGAAACCAGATAGCAGAGATGAATGATTTGTCCAAGATCATAGGCCTCAAACCCAGGGGTTTACTAAAAAGTCTTTATCAAGTGAAAACAAGGTAAATCATAGAACACTCCAAGGTGCACAAACAGGGCCTGGCCCTGGGTGCAGACATCAGCCTCGCCCACAGTTGATGCCTCCCAAGCCCCACTCTGATTTCTTGAGACAAGGCCCTATGGTGATAGATGGAGATGCTGGCAAAGTCGGGCCACTTAAGACTGGCACCACCTCCAGGCCAAGGCTGAGTCTGCTCCACTGGGCAAGCCTGACCCCTTTTGCCTAGCCTCCTGCTTAAGTCCTAGTCTGAACAGGGATCGAGTGCTGCAGACTGTCCCAGAAATGACCTAACACCTATTTACAGAAGTGGGGGTGCCTCACTCCAGGTCCCCAAGGCAACTGTACTCTCACACTCTTGTGGACACTTCTCGCAACATAGGGGACAGGTGGGAAATGACTGCCCACCCTCATACCACACAGACATCTCTGTCCACCCACTGACCCTGACAAGGCGCAGGCCCTCACTCTGAAGCAGAGGATCTCTGATTAGAGCTGCTGAGGCGTCTGGGACATCCGGGCAGAAGCAGGTCCCTCAGTGCTTGTCGGACCCTGGGACAGGATGGGACAGGGGTGGCAGCTGCAGTACTTCTTGGGGAGCATACAAGAGCATTCTATGACTTAAAATTCACACATGGGTTCCTGACCCTGAAGTACAGGGCCAGTGCAAGAGGGGCCTCCCCTGGAAAATTGGACTCTGTCCCTGCTCAAAACAGGCATCACTGCCTCTCCACACTTCGTGGCCCTAAACTGTCCTCCTGCCCCGGGGAACCTGAGTGCTTGGGGCTGAGGTTCTCCAGCTTCTGTTTCAGGCTGCCCGTGACCTCCTCACCCTATCCCACAGGCTTGCCTCCATGAAGCCCTCCAACCCCTAGGTGGACAGGGCAGCCCCTTCCTGAGGAAGATGTCCCCTCCTAGGTTTCCTACCACAGCCTGTGTGACGGTGGCTCCTCCTCCTCTTGCCCAGGGAGCCATGTGCCCGCACACTGGCTCACACCTTGCCCACGCATCTCATTGTTCTGAACTGCTTGTCCTTGGCAGCGAGACTCAGCATGATGTGATAATGCCAAGAGTTTCATGGAAATGGCCTCTTTTTATGAAATAACACAGAAAGTTATTTGGATGGAGCATACGCTGGGGAGGAAGGGCATTTCTTCTTAAACACTTCGTCATTCCATAAAGACTCTTGATCCAACTCTAAAAATTCCTGTTGAAGAACTGCTTTCCCTCTCCCCTGCACACCCCAGCCCATTTCCATTTGCTGCAGAACCTGTGGTGTGGACCATTGCTGCTGCTGCTGCAGGACTCCTGCAGGAGCCTGGGCTCAGCCTTAAACACAGGCCCTCACTTAATTCTCACACGGTAGGCTGATGGTGTAGGCTAGAATGCAGTGGTGGGAGAGGGTAAGCCACTGCCTGCGTACTCACAGCTAGCTGGTAATGAAACCTAGCCTCTAAGGCAGGTCTGAGCAGCTCCAGGGCCTGGTCTTGACTTCTGCTGTGCAGGCTCTGTCTTTCCAGTGTTCTTGCTCAGCAGGCCTCCCAGAGAGGGTTCAGGGGAGACCCTAGCACCCTGCCCGGACACCTCCTGACTCTCTCTCTCCTGCAGGGAACTGCGCTCACTACCAGAAGGGAGGCTGGTGGTATAACGCCTGTGCCCACTCCAACCTCAACGGGGTCTGGTACCGTGGAGGCCATTACCGAAGCCGCTACCAGGATGGGGTCTACTGGGCTGAGTTCCGAGGAGGATCCTACTCACTCAAGAAAGTGGTGATGATGATCCGGCCCAACCCTAACACCTTCCATTAAACCTGCTCCCCCCCTGACCTGGTGTGGCCACCCCCAGGAGCCCGCCCCGGCCTCGCAGGCCCAGCACAATGAGCAGCTCCTCCCTGGTTCTTCTTGGGGCTTGGAGGACTTGAACCCTGGATTCTGTTTTCCCAAGTCACTGTACCAGATAATGGAATGGAACTCATACAGTGTTCTCTGTCCCTCCTACTGTTTGTTCTTCACACCAGAAAGCTCCTCATGTTTCCAGAACAGGACAGGACTGCTGACAACTTTGTTTAAAAAATGGAAGTCTCTACAATAAAGACACAACTGCAGACTGTCTTTACAATATCCAGTGCATGAGCCTCCCCTGTGCACTTGCGTGTATACCTCAGGTGTATGCACTTAGATACACACTCCTTGTGCTGTCTGGAAAGACACATGGCTTTGCCATGTGGTACTCTAGACTATGTTATACTCTAGTCACATAATCTATTCAATTCTCAGATGTTGAAGCTGACGCCAACTGCTTTGCTCTTAGGAATAAACCATTTCCTTACTGCTGTGTGACTTGTGCCTACAGGCAGATCACAGGCTGTGTAGCACCAATTCAAAGACTAATCCATGGCCTGGCACTGGTGTGCTTGGCTTCTTTCAGGAGGGTTTATGAGGCTCATCTCTCACATAGGGGTTCCTCTCTTAAAAGCCCCAGAGCACCTAATTGAATTTCAAATTCCCTTCTCTCTCCCTTTATATGCCCTGCCCACTCTCAGGGCTCTTTCATCACCCCTCCAGCCCGTTTACACTCACTCAGCACCTCCTGTCCTCTGCCCCTGGCTACTCGCTGTTGTTTGAGGCACCTCTTTTCCTACCTATGTCTACCTTTTCTGCCACAGGCAAAATTTCTCCACTTCTGAGGAGGAAACAGTTTAGACTTGGGTCCTGCTGGAAAAGGGGAGGCCAGACCAAAAGCTACAGCAGTGATCACATAGATTATGTATTTAGCTTTGTATGCTCCATTCATACTTCAGCTTCCACTCCATTTTAACCTCCACACGAGTAGCAGCCTACCTTGCCAGACACACTCAGATGAAGGGAACTTAATGCCAGGGCATAGAGGCCCCAACATGGCTATAGACTGGAGGTCCCACCATGGGCAAATCAGAGCCTGCCCCTCATCCATGAACTATGCTTTCCTGGAGGGCAGGGGCACACACAGAACTGACTGCTTCTCAAGAGCTGCTGGATCACCAGGCCCCCAGATCACTCGGGGGGTGCTCTGCAGCATGGCAGCTTCCTAAGTCCTGTTGGCCTCCACAGTGCCAGGATGACTGCCAAACCAGGGGCAAGAGATGAGTCAGGAGGGCAAGACCCTCCCGGTGGGCACATAGGTCGGGCCTGCGAGGTGTGGGGTGTTTGGTACTGTCCACGTCTGGGTGTGAGCCTGTTACCTCAGCATTTCTCAGAAGTGTATCATGTAGCATGTTTCATGTATATAAAAGGGAGGGTTTTTTAATATATTCCCAGATTATCCTTGTAATGACATGAATCTGCAATAAAATACATCAGTGCTACGTGGATGTACCTGTGAGTATACTGCTGTTTCAGAAAACTTTTTCCTGGCGCTGCCAGATAGATGTCTCTTTAAGTAAAACCATGAGACGGTTCAGCACAGGGCACAGGCCCACACTGTCCAGAGTGCACTCTCCCCATGTGGCTCCCGCCTGTCCCCTCAGGAGTCCTTGCTGGTCACCCATCCTGGGTCCAAGCCCCAGAGTAGCGAGCTCCGAGTCAAACTGGACACTATGAAGCAACCCTACGGATCCCCCCAATCTCCACCCCAAAACCCAAAGCTGAGACTTGTCCAAACCATACCCTGGCTGTACAGAAAGAAAAGAAAGAGGCTCTCGGAAATTCTCCCTCCAGTAAGACAGGCTGAGGTCGGGTCACTGGCAGCAGCATGGAACAGGAGCCTGCGAGATGGGAGCCACGCTCAAGGCCCTGAGGCTGGATATCAAGGGGAGATGCCTCACCAGAAAATGCAACCAGTCAGTGCCCTGCAGTTTAATCAGGCCAGAGCCACTGCAACCCTCCTCTTCTTTCCCAGCCAGTGACCTTTTGTATTTGTTTGTTTTGAGGCAGGGTCTTGTTGTTCAGGCCAGCTTTGAACTTGCTTATGTAGCCCAGGCTGGCCTCGAACTCATAGTGATCTTCCTGCCTCAGCCTCCTATGTGTACTGTCATGGCACTTTTTAAAGTATACAATCATAGGAGTTTACTAAGCCTGGGTTCTCCATGAAGAGCACATGTGTTACCCATATGAAAGTCAACAAAGCCCAGACTGTCTGGAATCAAGGTGGCACTGATAGAAGGGACTGGGCTTTGTCATGTCTGACACCAGGAAGATTTCTCAGCTCTGCCTGGGAAAAGAATCATCCACAGAGCAGGCTCAAGAGGACACTGGAGGACGATAAGATTGGTTTCATGTTACACCTGACTGATTCTAGCTTGTTTAATAAGCAGGTTACATAAGGATGTGAGATGTGTCCCCAAGTCCATGGGCAGGGATGTATTTGGGCCTCATAAAGGCTAGGAACCAGAAACAGCCTAGAACCCCTTCAAGAAGCAAGGTAGCCCCCTTCCTGGCTCCTTTCTCCTCTTCTTACAGGGCTGTTCTTGTGTTTCTCACTATTCATCCATTCTCACTGCTTGTCCTCGCACACTGGAGCAGCCAGCCATCCTGAGCTCACAGTCCTCCTGGTCTCAATGGTACACTTTACACTCCCTGCTAACTCTCAGGCAGAGGATACAACTGGCCAGCCATGCTGGGTGTCCACCCCAATCCGATGGGCTTTGCAGCAGAGCCAGGTGGAATGAACACTGCTGCTGAGAGACAACTGGTAAGAGGCAGAGGCGATTCCCAGGTTCCCAAAGAAGCAGGGATTATGGACTGGGCCTCTCTACGAAAAGGTGTTTAAGTTACACTTCAGCTGTCACTGGCCCCCTATCCTCTCTGGAGACCAAACTTTACCAGCTAGATGGATTCTATCCCATTACGCATCAGCTGAGGTCCTATTCCCCAGCTCCTCCCCTGCTGACCCCTTCCTTCTCCCAAAAAAGTGCATACCAACTCATCCAGCCCAGCTGGGTCACTAAACATGACAGCTGGCTATGCCCTGATGGGCCTTTTCCCACCCTTGCCGTGTATGCTCAATTTCTCAAGTTTGTATACAAAGGGCAGCAAGGTCTCTGCCAGTCGGAGGGAGTCCCTTGCTATATTTGGCTCTGCATAACACTAACGCCATCTATCATCTATTGGGTGCTTTCTGCATACCAGGTATCAAGCATGTCTCTAAATTCCTACAACAGCCCTATGAGGTAGGCCTATGAGTACCCTTTCAACACAGAAAATGAAGGCTCAAGGACAAAAGTGACCTCTCCAAGAACATGCAGCCTGAAACAATGGGAATTTAAGCTGGTCTGCTTCTCCTCTCCTTGCCTCACCACACCCAAGGAGGAACTGAAACCAGCAGGGCTCATATCTCCGTCATCATCACTCAGCATTGCGTCTGAGAACCATGCTGGCATGCAGCCTCCTGGCCAGAGTGTGGACATCACACATGTCTGTGCAGAACAGCTGGCTATCAGGAAGCCAGTCCATGGCTATGTGCCCAACCTGCCTGAGCACAATGGGGACAGAATAACAGGGGCAGGGATGGAGACTATTTCCCAGCTTCTGGGGCCTTCTAGCCCTTTGCCAGGGTCAACACCAGTCTCTTCACCTTTCTCTTCTTCCTATGAGACAGAGACCCACTTGTCCTTCAACCTACAGGCTCAGAGAACCCTGTCTTTGGCACTCAGAGTGTCCTACCTGAGGCTAGTCTGGCTGTCACCTTAGGTACCAGTTCTTCCTGGCCCAAGCCCTAGTCTATATTATCTGGTAACTGGGTTGTGGGTGTGGCAGCTCATCTCACCTTTTCACACATCTAGGACTAGGGCTTGCTCACCTAGCCTCATTCAGATCTCAGAGTCAGACCAGAGCCAGTTCTTACCTGAAATTTCACCCTTTTCGGACACAGGTCTTGGTGCCAACCATCCCTGAGACATTCAAGTAGCCTGTGTCTCCTGACCTGGACATCCTGGGTCAGCTGAGCCTATATAGAGGACCCCAGACATGGATTATACCTTCCATCTGCACAGCCTCCCGAAGCACTTCCACATGCGGCCCCTCCTGGGTGGGTGGCTGTCTGGCTGTCCCGTGCCCTGTTCACAGATGGTCATAATGAACTGGCTCAGGGGTTGGTCAAGGGCTGCTCCCTCTCCCACTAAATCTAAGGCACATCTCAGAGTTGGCAGACAGCTGCCTCAGAGTTCCCTTCTGAAGCCACGTGATGACAGGGGCCTAGGCCCTAATTATCTCAGCTGGGGAAAGGGCTGGAAGAAGCACACAGCCCCCTAAAGTCTGGCACACTGCACAGGTCCCAGACACATGTGCTGGACATAGGCTTTAGGTTGGCCTCTCTACCCAGGAAACCAAAGCCAGACAGTTTTTCCTCACAGATGAGGATAGTGAATGCTGTGCTGGGGACACAGGGAGAGGGATTAGGACTGATACTGGGGAAGCAGAGGCAGAGGCAGGGGGTGACTGCTCAGGTGGGTGGGAGGCCTGACCCAGAAACTGAGAGCACTGACAGTAGGGAACTGTATGTTTAAAACATGCCATCTTTCACCTGTCACTTCAACATATGTAAAAGATGAGTGGCAACAGCTGGCATGTGAGAAGGGAAACAGCCAGGCCCACATAGTGGGTGGGAGGCGGTGGCAGCCCCAGCAGCAGCTTCCCAGCAGTGGTACAGGAAAATCGCATGTGGTCTGCCCCAGCAGCAGCTCCATGCCTAGCACCTAACATGCCTGTCTCACAATGGTGATGGGTGAATATTTCATGGGTGGAAAGACGTTTCCCACAGTGCCACCTGTAAAAGGGAGAAACCACCTCGTGATTATCAGTTAGGTCACAGCTACACAGAACAGCATGGATCCAGCAAAGCCCAGCAAATCCCCCAGGCATCTATGAGTGCCACAGAGAGAATGACAGAGTCCCACATTTGCTGTCACTGAACAGGATCTGTGACATCCTCAGTTGGAAAGAAAGAAAGATGCAAAACAACACATACAAAATGCCCCCATTCTGGTTAAAAAGCACAGTACTGTTCCCCCCCATACACGGTACACCGCTTGTAGACGCCGCTTGCGTCTGGAATGGCACGTGTGCAGTTGCTAGTGGCTGGTGCTTCTAAGTAGGTGCAGAAGAAAATGATTTTTACTTTTTTCTTTTATAGACTACTTTTTAGTGTCTTTATAGCAAACAATGTGTTGCTTTGGTAATTTTAAAAATTTATTTAAAGAATGAGTGGGTACCCAATGCCATCGTGAGACTCCAGTCTCTGTGGGTGTGACACAGAACAAACTCCTTGTTTCCCCCTGAAAAGGTGATGTGGGCCTCTGAAGGCAGGCACACACGGGTGGCCTGGGCTCAGGAAGCATCAGCCAGTGAGCCACAGCTGTTCTGAAGATGGCCTTCCAGGCCCTGGCCAGTCATCCCAGGCCCCTGCCCTTACAGACCTGCAGGACTCACTGCCTCTCAGTGACAACCACTTCTCGACTGATAGTTTTCCTCCTCAAAACTAGCTTTTGAGAGGGACCTCATGTTTCCTGCTGCCTTTGGGGATCAATCACAGTCCTGTCTGTGGAATGATGATGGATTTTGTGCCAGTGTAGACTGGGCAACAGAGGATGGTCAGTGTACAATGTACAAGTTATCTATCCATTGCCATATGACAAATACCCCCAAACTGGCAGTACATATTATTTTATTGGTTCTATGGATCAGGAATCTGGGTTGTGTTTTAAGTGGATGTCTCTGGCTCAAGGCTTCTTTTGAGAGTTTAATCAAGCTGCTGGCTGAGGCTGAAGGCTTATCTGGAAGCTTTGACTTTTAGGCAGAACCAACCTGTTACCAAACTCCCTCTGTGGTTGTTGGCAGGTCTTGGTCCCCTGCCACATGGGCCTCTCGGCAACCACATAGTAGCTGGATGCTCCCAGGATGAGAGACTCAGGAGAGAGAAGAAAAGAAAAAAAAAAAAAAAGCAAGTACTCAACATGGAAGGGGAAATTACCCGCCTTTAATATGAATTTTATTTATACTTGGTAACTATGAAATAAATATAGTGACTCAGAGGAAGAACTGTTGAGAAGACTCGATGAGATAATGTACAGAAAGTGCCTGTCACGTGGTAAAAGAATAAACATGAGTTGTTGACATTATTATTAATTTCTAAATACAGATTCAAAGACCTTCTGCTACAAAATCACACTCCTCTTGCACACAAAGGACGTAGGCTCTTATCTCCTGGGGTGGAGGATAGGGCATCAAACAAAACCTGATCTAGAGAAGAACTGAGGGCAGGTCCTTCCTGCCATACTCCAGAAGAAACAAAGGAGCAAGGTGCACCAACTCTAAGCACCAGGCATGCAGGAAGCCAACCTGCCCCTGAGGGCTCCCTTCCTGACCTTCATGTTTTCCTCCCACTGTTTATCACCATGGAGACCGATGTTGATGGAGGATGTACTAGTAGTTAAGGCTGGGCAGAACCCCAGCTGAGTGCATGAAGTCTTGAGTTAAACTTGGTATCTTGCTGGCCTATCATGTTGGATAAGTCACAGGTCAAACTTTGTGTTGGGGGTTGGAGGTTGTTTATTAAATGGGGGTTTTTAATGACATCTACTGGCCTTTTGCAAGAACTGAAAAAGACTGTAACGTCCTGGAGAAAATCCCAGGAAATCTCTCTCCTGGAAGAAGAGATTTGAAACAATATCTAGCTAAACACTCTACCAAATAATAAAAAAGGTTTCCTGCATTTTGGTTGGAAAAGTGTCTTTCAATTCATCCTGTTAGTTGAGAGCCATGTTTGAGCTTGGTGTCAGAGGGAAGCTTTTTCCTGCTTGGTAAATCCCAGAGAGGGCTGAAAGACCCCATTTAGGGAAGGGAAACTTGTCAGTGGCCCCCAGTGGAAGGGGAGGCAGCATTTTGGCCCTGCTGCATCAGGCCATCAGTGCAGGCAAGAGAAGGAGGCATGGCCATGATTCCAGAGGGGCATATCCGAATCCAAGCTTAGGCTTTTCTTTGTGACATCCTTTTACACACGCCCCAGCCTTGCCGCCCAGGTGAGGAAGAAGCCTGGGGCGAGCTGGAGAGCCTAACTAGGAAAGCGGGAGGCACCCAGCAACAAGTGAGGAGTTATGAAGCAAACGAGTGTTCCTGTGGGATCCCTGGAAACATGTGGGGTGGGGACTGAAAAAAGCTGGATTTCCTGCATATGGAGTGGAATTTTTTCAGTGGGTCAGCTGGATAACGTGATTGGCATCCCCGACATGGCTGCTGTCAGAGTTTGTTTGGGGATGGCAGCTCCCAGGGGACAACAGCCATTCAAATCCATGTCTCAGGAAGCAGAAGCTCTGTGGCATGGATCTGCTCCCCACCCCCGCCCTGTGCTTGCTCTTTCACCTCCGCTTTAGGACAACACAGCTCAAGTGTACATGTGGCTTCTCCAAGCCCAAGTGCAGGGACTCGCTGCGAGCTCCATCAGGTGAAGGGCTATGCTTACCGACAGCTGTCTCAAGTCTTTCCAAGGCTTTGCTCTAAAATTAACTGTAAAGGCCTTTCCCTCCCCGTGAGCACTTTCTGCACCACAGTGACTCATCACGGGCTTATATATGATCCTCTAATTGGTCTCCCGCTTCAAACAGAACCTTCTGGAAGCCACTCATTGTGCTGCAGCCAAGATGATGTATGCTAAATGCAAATCCAAATCCAGCTGTACACTTGCTTAAACCTTCCATGGTTCCCTACTGTGCTGTCAGGTCGGGTCAGAGCCGAGCTCCCCTCTCTGCTGTCTCCTCAGTGATCTGCCCCGCCCTTCTGCTCCAGCTACTTCTCATGACATTCTCCCCCCTCATCCTCCACTCTCCAGCCAGTTTTTCTAACAAACATGTTTTCCCCCACTTCAGGGATCTTGCACAAGCTTCTCACCTCCCCACATCTACTCCCTGCTTGTTCATCTTTCCTGGTGACCCCTCATAGGGTGGGTGCCCCTCTATTTGCTCCTTTGCCTTTCCCTTGGAAATGCTCAGCTTGCTTCTGGTTTCTTCTTTCCTGCCAGTGCTCAGGGCTGGACTGTGAGCTACTGAACATCAGAGATGACAGTGAGGTCACACCCACTGGCACTTGCTGCCTCAGGCCCCTCACTCACCTTGCTGTTATGGGGACTCTGGGGCATCAGACTTACACACTTCTTTTTGATCAGTGGTCACTTATTTTTGAGGGTTCTTCTAGATCTCTTGACAGTTTAACTCTGTGTGATTTATACCCAAACAACTTGCCTTTGTTTTTAAACTTCAGAATTTATTTTTGAAAATAAAGGCTCACTTTTCAAAAAATGGAGGGGTTTGCACGTGTCTGAAGAAATAGCTCAGGTTCTAAAAGTTTGCTTCACATATTAAAGGTCTGGGTAAGTTTACCAAGAATGTTTAAATATTTTGTTACTATTCAGAACTGTCAGGACACTTAATTTTTTTTCCTTGAGAGATCACAATTTTCCAAAGTACTATGGTATTTTTAGAATCAGCTCTAAAGCAGTTAAAAATCTATCATATTCCTAATTTTATTTAGTGATTTCTTGGACGAAATAATAAGTAGTGAAAATCAAACATCTCCTAAATCAATGCAGCTATTTAGAAGTAAGTGGTAAGGCCATTCTTCAAAGCTCTTAACCTGCCTGGGTATCATTTCAATAAGGATCAGGTGTTTAATTAGCTGCATCTAGTTGGCCTATTTCCTCATACCATGTTCACACTCTGAAGTAATTTAGATGAAACTGTTTGATTCAAAGTCTTAGGTTTGTAAAGGTAATAAATTTTTCCTCAGTGTTTTTTAAATTATGTTTCACAAAGATCTCAGGACACCAACGTGCAGCCAACTGGCTCTAAAATCTGCATTGAAGAAGTCGGAATACACACCCATGCAGCGGTTAGGAACAACAGCTAGCATTCCACCAGGGCATCTTTACGCGGAGGAGAGACAGGGACCCAGCTAGCACAAAACCTTCCACAGAGGAATAAAGAACTGTTATGGAAATAAAAGCCACATCTGCTATTAGAGGTAAGTAAAAGCCCAAGCAGCATACACAGTCTCAAGCTGTGAAACCCACAAAGCAGCTTGAAATACTAGGGACCTAAGGCTCCTCCCACCCTAGTAAGGAAGGACCCTTATGGAGACTGCCAGGGGAAAAACAAACGGTTTCAGACATTTTTTCCTATATTGTACTTTCCAGGAATTATGTAACTATTCCTCTTTAGATAAACAAATCTATCCTGGGGACAGGTTGGGTTTTCAGAAAGAATCCAGTATTGAATCCACACCCTGGGTTTGGAAAATTGGAGGGGCAGGTGGAGCCCGAGCCCCCTCCTCCCATAGATGCCCCACTAACTCCCAGCTCCATGGCTGGGAGTGCAAACTGCAGGGCTCCGGTGCTAAAACCTCACACACTGTCCTGTGTGAGGAACAGTGAGCAGTGAGAGTCAGCACCTCCAGTTCTTCCCCGGACTTGTACACGTCAGTCTTCAGGGTCACTGGGAGAAAGGCAGTCCAATTGGCTTAAGGAGAGAGGAGAATCATCACAAGGCTGAAGGGACAGAAGTGCAGCAGCTCCCTGGGCAGGAAGGCCATGTGGGAGAACCAGGCCTCTAGAGGACAATGGGAAGCACCTGCCAGGAAGAGGCAGCTAAAACAAGGTGGTCACAACAAGGAGGGTTGCATCCGTCCAGATGCTGTGAGGGACAAGGGGTCCAAAGGCTGGTGCAGGCCTGGGAGGCCCAAGACAGCACTGCATCACAAAAAAGAGGGGAGACGTCCATCTATTTCACATAGTGCCGGTGCCAGTACAGTCACAAATGGCACAGGAAATACAGGTGGTGGGCTAGGGGTGGGAAAGTAATGACCTGAACAGTACAGACAGGAAGTCAGGAGAGGGTAATGTTAAGAGCTTAGGGCTTAGAGCCAGGCCATCTGGGTCTTGTCCTGGCCCTGCCACTTTCCAGTTAATGTGACCCTAGACAACCTCTCAGAGCCTGGGCTATTGTGAACATTCAGTGAGATAATGCATTCAAATGCCTGGCCAAGAGCAAGACACAGAGCAAGCAGACACTACAGAGAAGCTCTCAGGATCACTCTTGTTAAAGAAAAAAGGCCTTGTCAACCATCCTGGAGAACCACCACTTGTTGAACCAGTGGTGGGCCCAGGCTACCCTCACTCTCATATCATAAATCCCATTGCTCACTTGGTAGCCTCGCACAGAGTGGAATGGCCTCAGGAGCTGTGCCCTTCCTCTGCAGCCCTGAGGTAGGATCTACCAGCCACCAAGTAGAAAGGTGCCACAGCTCATGGCAAGCTGGAAGAAGAGAAAAGCATGAAAGAAGAAAGCACAGCATGAAATTCAATTCAATTATATGGCATAAGACTAAATAACTGTAAGAGTTATATCCCCTACAAAAAGACAAAGTCTCTTATGACTGAGTTATATTTGCAAAGATCATGCCTAAAGCAAGGAATCTTAGAATACTAAGATCTAAAATGCAGTCAAGGATTTATAAAGTAAGTGCAATTGAAAAATAAAACAGATGCCATACAATTTATGCCAATGAAGTAAAAGCAAGTCACAAACTGGAACCAAGAATTTTTGCTTTTGTTTTTTGAGATAGGGCCTCATTATGTAGTTCAAGCTGGCTTTCAACTCATTGTATGGCTCACACTGGCCTCAAACTCATGGCCATCCTCCTGCCTCAGCTTCCCAATTGCTAGGATTACAGGCATGCACCACCATGCCTGGCTTTTGGAACCAATTTTTGTATGGGCCACTTCATAATGAAAGTAAAACTGTTATAAATTCCTATATACCAAATTCATGAAGCAGAAAATACTAAAGATGCATAGAGACTGTAACAGCTACTTCTGTTATTAATCTGTCAAAAACTAATAATGTGAATATCATAATATAATCATAAAAATAATTTGAGAGATTACACCTTCTTTTCCAGGACCCATGAACCTTTATAACAACTGATTATATGTTAAGCTATAAGAAAAATCTCAAATATTTTAAAAATCATGTCATGTATTCTAAACCAAAGTAAAAAAATTATAGCTTTTTTTAAAAAGCCATTCATATGTTATTTATCAGAGCCAAACAGCAAAAATGACTCAAACATCTATCAAATGAATGGATACATAAATTGCAGTGTATCTCCATATAATGGACTATCATTTGGCAGTAAGAATCAAGTACTGATTCTACTTTAATGTGGATGTATTTGGAACACATGGTGTTAAGAGAAGAAAGCTAGTCATGAAAAATAACAGGCATGATTCAATTTATATGCAATTTCTAGAATAGGCAAATCTCTGGAGGAAGAAAGTAGATTAGTGGTTGCTAGGAGGTGAGGATGGGAGGAGGACGGCTAAAAGGGAAATGCGAGTGACTGCCAAGGGGTTAAGGGATTTCTTTTTGAAATGATAAGAATGCTTAAAAATGGCTATGGTAATGGCTACATAACTTTGGGACTATACCAAAAGAAAAAAAGCTGAATGGTACACTTGCAATGGATTATATAGTAATTATTTCAATAAAGTTGTTCAAAAAATAAAGACTTTGAAAATTAAAAAAAAAATTCGTACTTGAATAAAAGAAAAGCTGAAGCTATAACTATAGAATATTTTAAAAATCACTGAGACTATCATACATCAAAACATGTAGGATGCAACAAAAGGAGCAACTGGAGGCTATTTTAGTGACTTCATTGTTTCTGTAGTATAAAATTATATATAATTCTAATAAAGATGTATCTTTTTTATATGTCACTATGCAACAACGTGCCAATGAAGCAATATTACACTACCTCATCATCAATTTAAAGATACGTTCTGTGTTAAGTGCAGATTGATAAAATACAACATATTAAAGTCAGAAAACAGTGCACCCAATAGATAAGTCTAAAATTTAACTTTTTGGAAAAGACCAACAGATAAATTTCTAGCAAGGCAAATTTTTAAAAGGAAAGAAAAAACAAAAATATAAACTACTAGGAACACAAAAGCAAATATAACTATATACACATAGAGGCTTGAATTTACAAGACAATACTACATAATACACTATGGTTAAAAAATTAAATGGAAGATGAGTTTGGTGGCACACACCTAAAATCCCAGCACCCTGGAGACACATGCAGGAGGAATGGAGCTTGAGCCAAGCCTGAGCAACTTGAGTAACTTAGACCCTGTCTCAAAATTAAAAAAATAAAAGTTTTTAAAGAGTTGGGAAGACAGCTCACCGTGAAGGTCCTGGGCTCAATACCTGGTACCATATGCATGCATGTGTGCGTGTACACACACACACACACACACACACACACACAAACTCTATGCTAATAATTTTGAAAACTTGAATCAAATAGATAATTTCCTTCTAAAACCCAAATTTTCCAAGTTGCCTTTTAAAGAATTAGAAAAGCTAAATTTAAAATGTTCATGGAAGATATTTTAAAAGCTGCCAAAGATATATCTCCAAAAACCTGTACTGGATCCCTAAAAATACCAGGCAGCACTTCTATAAAAGCTTAGTTTACATTGCCATTAAAATCTTAGTTTATTCTTTTTCCTTAAATCAGCATAATACCAATGCCCAAACTATAGGAAGCATTTTTCACCCATCAAGTTGGCAATGATTTAAAAATTTAAAAAGGAAAAAAAAAGAAAAGACAGAAAAATGTGCAGCACTTATACATATAGAGGTAATTTCATCAGTTTCTAATAAATGTGTAAGTTAATCTCTCTGGAGAGCATTTTGAGAAGATACATAAAAGGCATATATTTTTGCATAAGTTTTGGTTCATTAATCATACATGTAGGAATTTACTGCAAAGTAATATTCATAACCATATACAGAAGTTTTTGCAATGAAGATGTTCACTGTAAAACACACAAACAACTTAAATAGTATAGAAATGTGAATAGTAACACTAGGTGTTCAAGAGAGAGTAGATGTATTTTATGTACATCCAAATAAATGGTAAGATATGAATAAAGGATCTGTAGGATAATGGATATTATTAACTTTCTTTTCCTAATTCTATATGGTGAACATACATTATTTTCTAACAGAAGAATTAATGATTATTACTATAATTCGGTTTGTAAAGATCTTACGAAATACACTAATTGTCCCTGAAAACCAGCACAGAGGGGTCCCCCAGTTCAGGAGGATGTGGATGGCACACTTAGATAGTTTCACTGAAAGTGTGACCTGTCTGGGCTGCCGCCTGGGAGCCTGAAGCTCACAAAACATGTGCATAACAGGCAGAACGCTGCTTGTTTCTCCCCCTCGCCAAGGTTCCTGTCCCTAGAAAATATCAACAGCCAATTCCAACCCAGGGAGCCAACCAACTGCCTCTTTATCCATGACCCCTGCTGCTTCCTGGAAAATTCTCAACTAGAAACTGCAAAAATACCTTATTTGGCATTGAGCATATTTCCAAAAACAAACAAACAAAAAACCCACCCACACACACACACATAAAATAAGCAAATTCAGACTCCTACCTAGATAGGGAATACTGGGCACCATCTTCAGGCTTCGGATATATTCCCGAGTCCGCTTATAATTATCTTCTTTGGACATCAGGTAGTCCAATTTCTCAAAGGTGGTCTTGTCTTTTCGATTCAAAAGCTGTAACCAAAAGAAATTACAGAGCATGAGAAAAGAAATAAACCAGAAAAAGCTAGAAGGAGAGAAAAAACTGTGAACAAAGAACCAAGGGAAACATCCTAAACAGCATGCCTTCAGTGTGTTACAGACTCAGTGAAGGATTTTTAAAGACTGTTTCATGGAGAGATGGAAAACTGCACAGCCTCAGGCTTGTTTTCAGGGATTTTCACACTTGAGGATACTCCTGAAGCTGTCTACCCACAGTGCTACATAATGCCAGAACCCCTAGCAAACAGAAGCAACGATCTCTGTGCTACAGAGACCCCACAACAGCAAGTTCAGAGAGTAAATTCCTCAAGGTAACCTCGAGGTTATTTCATAGCTACACCAAGCCTCCTTCCCTGAATCACAGTTACCTTCGCTCCCCTCAACATCTCCTTGACAGATGACCCCAGGAACTTGCACACGACTCACATGGACTTGCCACATGGCATTCCAGATGCCAACCTAGGCTACTTCGTCCAGATTCCCTGGCATCTTCCAGTGTCATATTTACACTGGGCACAGTGCTTCAGTCCAAGGGAGAAAACCTTCTCCCACAAAAGCAGTCACCTGGGGCTGGGGATTTAGCTCAGCAGCATAAGCACCTGCCTTGCAAGCACATAGTCATGAATTCGATCCCTGGTAACGATTGAAAAAAAAAAAGCAGTCACCTAAGAGGTGCCCAGTTAAGCATCACAGAATGTGCAGCCAGAGACTAGAGAAGCAAACACCTTGGTGAATGAGATCTCTAGGTATGTGAATGTGAAGTTGATGGCCTAGAAAGGAGAGCTCAGGCAGAGTAGAGATCTGAACTCCTGCTGTTCAAGATCAAGGACTCGTGTTGTGGTCATCCTGCACGTCCCAAGTCTGGTGTAATAGGGCTCCTTAAGTACAATGGCTTTTAGGAAAGCAGTCTGAGTTGGGAGGTCTCACTTGAAAAGAAGGGTTAGGAAAAGCTTGAAAAGAAAGGTTTCCCCATGAGGGCTGACTCTGGCATAGCATGCAGTTAATGCTGGGAGTTCCCTCAAATTCAGCAGCCAGGGTCCAGAGCTTCTGGAATTGGAAGTCAATGGCTAAGTCTGGGAGTATAAATAGAGCAGGCCTGCTGGCCTGGAGCATTCAGGGCCAAGCTTAGTCTTGAGACGCCAATGGTTTGTGTAAAGACCTGGACCAACAGACCTGCCAGTGTCACCAGCCCCACCATGCAGCAGAGAGTAAGGGAATGCTGACTGCCTGCACAGGGGGACAGGGCAGTTCCCAGGACTTGGGACTGTAAATCCCAGGTATATCAGGAAGCCCCAGGCTGCACTGGGTAGACCCTGCCCAATTCCTCCCGAGAGGATGTAGCCAGGAGATAGGCTACTGTATATGAGCAGTGACAGACCAGACGCAAAAGATAAGCTGAAAGAAAGGTCCCAGTGCTAAAAAAGTTGGAAAACAAAGAACAAGCTGTTCTTCTCCCACTAAGAAATTCAGGACACATCAGGGTGGGGACACTTACACAGATGCTAGGAAGAACCACTGCTTAACTGGCTTGCTAACTTGAGGCTGTTATTCATTAGGGTAACAAATGGACAGGAAGTAACACCATCTCCCATTTGCCGCGTTTAAAGCACCATAATATACAACTCATCTGAAATTTACAAAACGCAGAGACAAAAAAAAGGAACCAAGATTATTATTTCTATTCCAAGTTCGTAACCACAAGGATTAAGTGACTTGTCTGAATATCCCTGAGAGAATTGATCTAATAGGGAAGCAGGATAAATCTTTCAGCAACATGGTAAGTAAATAAATAAAGACTGAAGACCAAGACAAGTATTAAATGAATGTGGGTAAGGGAGGTGTCAGGAAGCTACAGAGTGAAATGACAATTGAAAAGAGCCCTTAAGTATGAGAAATTTGCCAAATGAACAACATATACCCAGAACAAAACCATAAACCGAGTGTGAACTGCCCCTTGTAAGGGTAAGCAGGCTCCTGACTGCCCTGGTCAGGAAGATTTTGTTGTTGTTGTTTGTTTTACTAATGCAGTCTAGAATTCCACTGACTTCCTTAACAATCACCCATACCCATCCAGCAGCCAAATGAACCGTGATATCATTCTCACATGACTGTGGCTGAGCCATGCTGGCTCCCACGGTCTACACAGAGTGACCATCCATGCTCTCTGCCATGTTCAGCCTGCCTACCAGCCTGCTCAGTACCTGTAGGGACTGCACCTCAGAGGTGAGCAGCCTGTCATCTGAATCCCTCCCTTATCCTACCCCTCCACAAACGACATGATCTGGGAACCTCACTCATCTGCTCATTCTGGGCCTACGGAATCAGATTCAGTACAGCACCAGATTGCTGAAGAATGCACAGGTTGCACAAATCCGTGACAAAACTCAGAGCGTATATCTCCAACGATATATGTGAAAACTGCCTCAGAATTTCCTCGAGAAAAATGAAGGAATAAACCAGGAAAAAGAAGACATGGGCTACAGCAGACAGTGGACCTAACCCAAGTAAAGAAGATTCTGAGATGTTCATGGGGCAGGGTGCCTTCAGAATAACTGGTCCATAATAGATGAGCTCTAGAAGGATGTCTCTAGAGGGAGAGGAATCAATACACAGCATGTACATATACAAATTCCCCATAACTGCTGTGCATGGTGGCGCATATCTGTAATCCCAACACTCAGGAGGTTGACGTAGGAGGATTGCTGCAAGTTTGAGGCCAGCTTGGGCAACAAAGTGAGTTAAAGGTCAGCCTGAAGTACACAGCAAGACCCTGTCTCAAAAAGACAAAGAGAATGTGACTATTATGTATACCTAAATTGTACCAATAAACTTAAATTTAAAAAAATTAAAAATACATAAAGTGGTATTTTATTCGTGAAAAAAAGAAGACCCAATATGATGGTACAGGTGGGGGTATGAAGGTATATATAACAGAAACACCTTTAGGCTTGTATGTATATGTGGTAAATAAATGAGATTATTTTTAAAGGGAAGACTATCGAAGAAAATGAAATAACTGAAGTATTATTGGAGAATAAATGCAAATGTTTGTGGAAATTAAAACCTGTGTCTACCACAGGAAGAAGTTACCATACACTGTTCCAAGGTAGATGGACCAAGAAATTTACCAGAAGCACGTAAGAGGGTGCGTGGCAGAAACTACCAGAAGAAACCGCTATGGAACTGGAAGTAGCTGCCACTGGCGAGTGAAGGGGGTGTGGAGAGAGAGCACAGAGTACCAGTTCTTTCACTAAGCCTTTTAGTACTCAGTGATTTCTAAAATTAATGTGCATGTATTATATTGATAAAAATCTTTTTAAAATTTAGGTTTTTTAAATGTAGGATTTGTTTATTCAGAAAACATCAGCATTTACTTACATGTTTTAAACATTTATTACAAGTGGAACCACAAATTATAAACTGCATGTGAACTAAGTGTCCTTTACATTTTAGAGTGTATGGGAAGCCTCTGGATGAAAGCAGAACTACACACAAGAAGATAAGTTACAGTACTTGCTTGCTGGGACTCGGTTCAGGAAAGAGGGACTAAGTAAGAATAAGAAAAAGTTCACTAAATGTAACAGGCCATTGCTCTTCTGTAAAGTTTAGAAATTCTGGGGTCCTCTGAAGTCTCCACCCATGATATTTGTTATAATTTAAATGACTGTGTGGTTACATCTGCATCTCACTCAGCAAACAGCAAGCAACCAGTCCACCAGAGCTCTGGCAGTGCTGGTACACTGCTCCACTGTCCCCTGTGTATCACATGGCTCCTGACACAGACCAAATGCTGCCACGACATTTTCTGCATAGAAGAGCACAGAGCACGATAATAACGATAACCTAGAAACCCAAGTTCCTTGGAAATTCGTAAAGAGTCCAATAATGCTTAAGCAAAAGAGGTAATGTAAGCCAAGATTAGAGACTTTACAAACATAAAGAACACTGTATTTTAAACTATGCGATCAGGAAATTTCATGATTTTGAACTCATTAATAATCAAACAAGTAACAGGCAATATGAACAAACTAAGCATTCATCTTAAGAGGCTGTGAAAATAAGAGGAAAATATGAGAAACAGATTAACAGATAAAATTAGAAATTGATAGTTTAAAAAACAAAGTAAAAGCTCAAGGTCATGAGTTCGATCCTTAACACAACAAATAAACAAAATAAAGCTAAACATCAAGTCTATGGAAATGACAACTAAACCCAAGAACTGATATTATAAAATATTAATGAAACAGCTAGGTGTGGTGGTGCATGCCTGTAATCCCAGCACTGGGGAGGCTGAGGCAGCAGAATGTTGCAAGTTTGAGACCACCCTGGGCTATAAAGTGAGCTCAAAGCCAGCCTGAACTGCAGAGCAAGACCCTGTCTCAAAAAGACAAAATAGGACTGAGGATTTAGCTCAGTGGCTTAAGTGCTTGCCTGGTAAGCGCAAGGTCCTGAGTTTGATCCCCGGTACCAGAAAAAAAAAAAAAAAAAAAAAAAAAAAAAAAAAAAAAAAAAAAAAAAAAAAAAAAAGACAAAATAATATGCGGCTGGGAATTTAGCTCAGCAGCATAAGTGCCTGCCTTGCAAGCACGCGGTTGTGAGTTCGATCCCCAGTACCGATTTAAAAAAAAAAAAAAAAAGACAAAATAATAATAAAACAACAAAAAAAAACTACCCAAAAAAGGCAAAAAGTAAAATATGTAACATTAAGATTGAGAAAAGGACTCCTAGCCACATACACAAAGTGAACTAAACTTAACGAAGTCAAAACAGAGTCCCTGCATACTGATTTTAAATCATTTTCATGAAGTCAAGCATGTACTCCAAGGGATAAACGGGGCTCATAAACCGTAAGGTCAAAAGCCAGGAAGATCACAAGTCTTGGTGAAACAGCAAAGAAGCTAGCCGCTTTTAGAAATTTCCCTGATACTCTGAGTGTCTTCTATGTGGCATTTGTCATTTGCCTATTCACAAAACAAGCCCAATAACATGCCTTTCTGGTAAAGTAGTTCAAATTTGGACATTATTTCCATGGAGAGAAAACAAAAATTTCTCCAAATTCACTTTATCGGGACATTGGTATCTTGTCCCTTTGCTGTGAGAGAATAACATTCCTTGACACGTGGAAGTATTTTTCAACAGAGAGTCTGTAGTTCCAAATATGTTAACACTGGCTCAAAACTATATTTTGATTCCAGTGTCTACTGTTGGTATGGAAAGAATTTTTAGTACTGTTGATAATCTATGGACCAATGAATTCAGCAGGGTAAGTATGGAATTCACAAGGAATGAAATGGGAACATTTTTATAAGTAATTTTTTTACCTTTTTGGATATATAATATCAGTTTCTGAAAAACAAAAAAGTTAGTTACATAATTAATGTAAAATATTAGATGCAATGAAGATCATTATATGTAACATAAGGAAAAACTTTGAAATTTAATGATGCCTTGGTTGTTTATGTTTGTCTTTGCCTAAGGCTATTTAAAATATTATAGTGATACATGCATACCCAAGTTTAGAACAGTACACTTCTTAATGAATCTCTGAAGTGGCCCATATGTTCATCAACAAATGAAAGGATAAAGAAAATGTGGTATTTACACACAATAGAGAATTGCTCTGCCATAAAGAAGAACTTGAGTCATTTGCAGGAAAATGGGTGCACTTCGAGACCTAACGTTAAGTGAAATATATCCGAACTACAAGCTTAAATATCACATGGTTTATCTTACAAGATAAACCTAGAGTAAAAAATAAAATAAAAAGGAAATAGAGAGAGAAGGTGGAGGGAAACAAGGTATAACAGATTTTGAAAAGAGGAACTGGGATGTGTCATACATATATAACAACTCCACATAAGAGATATAAACATTATACACTGCAAACATGTACAAAAAAAGAAAAAAAGGGATCAAGAGATGGAAGAGGGGACAAAAAAATAAATTAAGATGTCAGGTACATGTACCAACTTCCCACAAGGAATGTAAACATTAAACATTATGTACTAATAAAGTAATAAACACATGTACTAGTAAAGTAAGTTTTTAAAAATAAAAAAAATCCTGTACAGAAAGAAATTAACTTGCAGAAGTTAATTTTATTACTTTATTAATAAATTTTATTTATTAAAATTATTGTAGTCAATAATTTCTGTCTGCAGAAAGGAAATTTTGATTCATGAAATACCACTGCTTATCACATAGGGAACAGTAACTAATTTTGCATCCATTTAAAATTTACTTTATCATTTACTTGACTATAAAAGTGTAGCACTCTGGATTCTCTTTCAATACTGTTGCAATCTCTTCTTGGTTCTTTAATTAATGAATTAAACAAAACCTTTGAGAAATATTTGTTTTGTATTTTCATAAGTCATGAATTTTACCTTTTCTAAAAAATCATCAATAGTAACACACACACACATATATATACATACATATATACATACATATATGTGTGTATCCAATCACAAGCACATATATACACATACACAACTTACACGTAGACAATTTTCATCATGTATTTCTAGTAATTTTTAAAAACTTTGACCCCCCAAAAAAACAACAACAACAACAAAAAACTTTGACCCATGGCAATCCCAAAAGACACTCTTACGAAGACCCAAGAGTTCAAGTTGGGAGGTTGAGGTTGGTCCTCTAATATGCATTTACCAAGGGCTTCCTCTGGGGTCCAGGGCCAGCATGGGGGTGTTTGGGACCAGAGTCAAATGTGCATTTCATTTGCTTAACATGGCTGGGCACTGAAAATGCCTAACTTAAAAGAAGGAGAGAACAAACTATTATGAGAAGAAGGCCTTTCAGGAGGGAGTCCGGGTAGCCATTTTTTAAATTTAATTTTTATTTTATTTTAAGAGAAAAAAAATTCAAAAAAAGATAGTAAGAGGAGAACAATGGTTAATACATTGTGCATTGTTATCTTTAAATTAGTTACTCAGAGTACAAGATATAAGCATTGAATTGTCCAAACAATATTAGTACAAACCTTTCTTTTCAATGAACTAAAAGAAATTAGTAATATAACTATCATAACTATTATATATATATATATATATTTTTTTTTTTTTTTTTTGCTTTTCCTTTCCTTCTTTTCTCCATCCCCCCCATCCCAGTTTCTCTTTGCTTTGGAAGCTTCTTCCCATCTTACAATATATATTGTACATTCTGGCTCTTATTTACTCCTTCAGCTTAGCGTTTTGCAGAATTTCAACTAGCACAGATGGGACTGAAGAGGTGCCAGAGGCCACAGAAGGCATAGGAAATGGCTAGGAGGTAGGAGCAGGTAGAAATGTTCAGGGGGCAGGAGTTTGGCTACAATGTAGCAGGTGTTGCTTTGGATAAGGCTGGAAAGACAGGGGAGGGTTAGAAACTGGCCTCTTGGTGAAGTTTGGTATTGACTTGGCCGTATCATGCCAGGTCATGTGACCACCATTTTAACTGCTTATTCTATTTTTCCAGATACTTTAGCTCAGCTTGCAAACAGGGTGCCAATCACAAGCCAAGAAGCATGAACAGTGAATACTAATCAAAAGGGGAAGAATGAGTTGATTGTGGCCATGTTTAACAGGAAATTCCTCTGGCCAGCTCCTGCACACATGACTTGGGCTCTACATGACTAAGCTGCTGGTGGTAGCAGATGCTCCACTATCCACAGCTGAAAGGTTTATGGTTTGTGTTTTAGGATCGGGAAGGAGGAATGAAGTAGCTATGAAATATTTTTGTGTCTGCTGCCATTGCCAAATGCCTCCTTTATGTTCTTGGTAAGCCAAGAACTTGGTAAGCCAAGTGGGTAAGCCACTTGGTGGCTGTGACCTGTCACCAAGCACTACATCCCCAGATATAAGTGTCCCTCAACATCACCCATTAGTATCTATCAACGTCTCTCATCCAAGCTCATTATTTTCCCTTTTCTCAAAGGCATCACTGAAATAGGAGGTTACAAATCCAAAGGATGATTAAAAATTGACTAATAAAACAATCATTACATAAAACTAGAAGTGATGAAATAAATCTCAAATGGAAGAGTAATACCAAAGTGTGGTATCAAAATAGTTACACTGGAGCACACTGCCTGCAAGAGCAGTGGGCAAAGGGCCTCTGACCTAACATGGTAGAGGCAGGGTGTGCGTGAAACCTCCAGAGGTATGTTTTGGGGCAATTACTCCAGGAGTGGTGTGAAGGGGAACTGTAGAGTTAGGCCAGAAACAAAGAAAACTGCTGGAAGATGAAGATAGTTAAGATCACAAATAAAAAGGCTTTTCTTACAGGGATAGTGGTCTCTGCCACCATTTAAGAATGGTCAAAAAGAACTGAAAATAATAATAGTGACAATAATAGCAGCTAACACTGACCTAGTCCTTACCATGTGCTATGCGTAGCTCTAACTGGTTTTTCTTGTAACTGCTCATCTAATCCTCATCACGAGAGGGAGGCTGGGCACTGAGCGTGGACCGTGAGTTACAAGCCCACGGTCTCATCTCCGTGCCCTCACCCTCATCTCCTCCACGCGGTCCGGGCTCCCTATACCAGTGCAGTCCTGTGTACTCAAGACACCATGGCCACATGATGAACAGGCAGGGATGACAGTTTCTCACAGGTGACCTCTCCTCAGCCACAGTGAGTTCTGGTGGGGCGACATTTAATGGCTTTCTGACAGAATTCCAGCCCCCAAGTGTGTGGGCCTGAAATGAGGGGCACCACACCCTGAGAAGGCTGATACACACTGTTCCTTTTTGCTCAATTCACTGCTCTAACTTTGAGTCCCATTTATTTTTAGCAGTGGTCATTTCTCCTTCCAGGCTTTTTGGCAGCTTTGGTTGTTGGTTTTTGTCGTTATTGTTTTTTAACTTGGTTGCATATTGTTTAGTATTGTGTCCCTGTGCAGAAGCAGGAGATCGGAAAGAAAGGCCTTATTTCTCATGAGATCTGTCAACTATGTTGCCTGAAAGCCCAAAGCTCAATCAGGAAACCAGAGCTTGATTTCAGGCAGGCCAGGTGTGAGCTACCAAAGAACATGCAGGCCAAAGGCTCAATGGTCCAGGTCCTGGAGCATGGGTCTAGGACTCTGGAGCTCAGGGTTATCCCACAGAATGAGCCACCAGAGGGTACAAAGGGTAACATGTCAGGAGCAGCTGAGCTGGAGATCCTTCACATGTGTAGAGTGCCCAGAGTGCCCGAGGAATGCACCAAAGGCACAAAGCACTCAAGGCAAACAGGTATTCTAGCCCTGACATGGGGCATGAGGAGAGCTAGTTGTTAGGCAAAGGGGTTTCACCCAACATCAACCTGCTGAGTGTATAAATAAATGCACTGCAGTTGTTGAGCAGTTCCTCTCACTAACAGGACAAAGAACTCTCCCTGATTCCAGTCTCTGCATCTTGCCTTCATTTCTTCATCTTCTTGCTGCTTTTCACAGTCCTCGCCCCAGAAGGTTCAAGAGCCTTGCTGGCTGTGGCAGTGACAGCTGTGTTCCCTAAGCTGATGAGCAATGGAGCAGAGCAGGTGAGGACTGAGGACAGGGCCTTGCAGAATTTCCATAGCCATGGATACAAACATTAGTAGGAGCCAGTCAGAACAGCAGGAAGAGAAGGAGGCCAAGAGGAGAAGGATTTCTCAAGAATAGGATGATGACAGTGTCCAATGTTATGGCAATATCGAGGCAATGAGAGTGAGATACGGGCAGATGATGAGGAACTTCTGACAACCAGTTTCAGGGGTGGGGCCTGATGAGTGACAGCACAGAGTGACTGGAGGCTGCCAGTGTTGGCTTCCTCGGCCTTCCACTTCCTTGTCCTCACACCAAGCTCATGTCTCTCCTGGCCAGTGCCCAGAGAACCCTGAAAACAAGCCCAGATCTCCTACTGTCTTCTCAACCATGTCAGAGGGGCGTTGCTCAGAGGCTACATCATACCTGAGGAGCACAGGCATTTCCTGCACAAAAGACTCTCAGAGAAAAACTGCACGAATGCCACACTCTGACTGCCTAGGAGATCTGCCAAATGGCCTCAATTCTCTTAGTGGAAACTGCCATCCCTGAACAGCGATGTGCAATGATGCCTGAAGTGAGTGAGAGCCCTGCTCCCAGGATGATCCCCTTCCAGGCCACTACCCAGCAGACTTGTCCTCCATGCCAAGAACTTCAATTTTCACTTTGCTTCTGCAAATGAGTCAAATTCTATGGACCAATTCAGTAGGAAAGAGTGAATCACTCTGGACATGTGCACAGAACAAGCAGAGCACATGTGTGTGTGACGCAAACATGTGCACGTGTATGTGGTATGTGTGTGCAGCGTGTAAAGCCTGCAATCATGATTACCCTAATGGGTAACTCACCCATGCAGTAGCAATTTCCTGGACCCAGGCTGCTCAGGCATAGGAATCACCTTTTGGGAGACTGTGTCAGAGAAGAGGTTTCAGTAGCTTCCCAGCTGCTCCCACCCAAACCTAGGAATCACTTTTCACTTCTTTCTGTTCTTTAGTGTCCCATCCATGGTACCTCCTGTGGCAACTGGCAATTCTTTTCACAATACACGCCATGTCCATCTACTTCTGTGTATGGCCACTGCCACCCCCACCCTAGCCAAGATCACCTTATTCTTGGATTCTGTCCTCCCTCCTAACTCCTCTTGGTTTCCATTCCTGGTTCCCACCTCCTCCCAGTTTGTTACCCACAAAGTAGCAGCAGTGTTGAAAGCACAGAAACCAGAGAGGCACTGTGTATGAGCTCATGTCTGTCTCCTGTTTGACAACGCAGTGAACTCAGGCTAGAATATGACCCCTCCAGGCTACGAGCCCTACATGAGTCTCCTGGCCCACATAGGCCTGGTCACGCTGATCTGCAGATGCTTTGACTACAGCAAGTTCACTCCTGCTGTGGGTCCCTCTCTGCCTGGATTACTCATCCCCTTGTCTTAGCATGCTGCTGCTTTTTTGTCAATCAGGCCTTATAAAGGGCCTCATCTCACAGAGGCCTCCCCTGAGCACCCATGCCAAAGCCAACACCCAGTCCTTTTCCATGACACCCTCCTGTCTAAAGTCTGCATTGATTTATTCCTATCTCACAGGTGCTGGGTTCATTCCCTCACCAATCACCCACCATCTACTGATAGCTTCCTGCGCCAGCCAGGTGAGGCGTGTCCTTCTCCCTGAACAATGCCTACATCCCCCAATAACATGGAAGCCCATGAGCACAGCCTCAGCTACAGCCTGATAACATATGAATAAATATGAATGAATAAAGACCAATAAGGTGGGCTGGGGGTTTAGCTCAGTGGTGTGCCTGCCTGGCAAGCACAAGATTGTGAGTTCATTTCCCAGTACCAAACAAACAAACAAACAAACAACAAACAAACCAATAAGATGATGCATACTCAGGAAATCAGAACTGGCCAGGACCACTTCTTGATTTGTGTTCATGGTTTTCAGGCTGCCCATGTTCCAAAGTGATCCCAGTGCTGCAATAAATCATTTCCTGGCTGAGTTCTTCATGACTCTATTTGAGTGTTCAGCTACGACCGATAAAGGTCCTAGTGTGTACAGGTCTGTGCTCAGGGTCCACCTCTGTCCTTTCCAGCCAACCCAGTGATTAGCATGCCGAAGCCAGCCATGAATAGGCTGTCTGCCCTGTCTTAGCAAGTGACCAGCTGGCCCTCACTAGAGCTCATCCACGGTACAGCTAAGTGGCTGGTCTCCTCCCACACTTGTAACCCTCTTTTTTCCAGGTTTCTTAAATATTTAGGGGTTCAGTGTGACACCCAGGCAGCCAGCCAGACTTTGTGCCAACCTCAGCATGCCAGCCTCAGCCTCTAGCCCCATTTCCCAAACAGGTATGTCCCTATTTGTCCCCACTTAGGCCCAGCCTGCTACTGTTGCAGGTGGCTACCATTACAAGCCATTCACACAGTGGCCCAGCAGGTCATGGGGTCCATCAGGATTGTGGTGCTAGTTACCAGCTCTGGAATCTTGGACCAAGAGGTTAATCTGTCTCCTAGAACTTCCATTTCCTCCTTGTAAACAAGGACTATAAAGGCACTAACCTTTTTGGGTCCCTTGAGTGCTTCTTGTTTCTCCCTGCTCTGTAAGCCCATGAATTCTCACCAGTCTTGGTTCAAGGGACAAGGTCGGGGAGAAGAAACAGCTGTTTGGCAATGATTCTATGGCTAATCTCATTACTAGAAATTAGAAGGCTGAAATTCAAAACAAAAAATGTATAGTTCAGGCAATAAATCTATGCTGGCTGGGCACAAAGGATACAAATAAAAATTAGAAACCACAAAGGCACATGGTCAAAAGGGGAGGCAGCTGAAACAGCCCACCAAACAGATGAGGGTCCACCTGCCAGTGCCCAAGCACAGACAGCCCTTTCCAGTGGGGCCAGGAAGTCTGGATGAGAAGGAAGATGAATCTGGTCTTCTCATTTCCCAAATGCTTGGTGTGAAGTGCTGTCCTTGGATTAACAAGACAAGTGGATGACGGGGACATCTGAACTGAAAAATGACAGTGGTAGGTTCACCAAGAATCAATCCCTCACGCACACTAGTGACCCAGCACATTCCTTCTTCCTCTGCCATTCTTATGCCCTAGAATGCTGCATCTTCCCACTTTCTGCTCTAGTGAATGGCCCTTGTACCCAGGGAAGCAGCCGTGTTCCCACTCTTATGAAACAATGCAGAGGTTTCTCAGCAAAAAGAACAGGAGCTGGGCATGGTGGCGCATGCCTACGGTCCCAGTGCTAAGGAGGCTGGGGCAGGAGGATCACCATGAACTCATGGGCTAATAGTATGAGTTCAAGGCAACCCTGAATTACATAGCAAGAACTTGACTCAAATAAATAAATAAATAAATAAATAAATAAATAAATCTAAAAACTAGGATGTGCTGTTGCTCTGAGCCCCTGATCTCTGGCAACATGTAACCCCAGTGCCTCACCATCTCCCTTGGTCACCACCCCCCCAGTTAAATGCTCCTAAGGTGGCAGAGATGGCAGGAAATGGGCAGCAACAAAAGCTTCAGCTTGGACTAAGACACAAAGGAGAGGTCTGACTATAGTTCTCTGGCTCACTGGCCGTATGTCCTCTCCTTGAAGCTCTCCTCTAACTTACCCCTCTGCTGCCCTAGAACAGCCAGGTGCTGGCAACCAGTAGCCCAGCCAAGATGGGCCTGAAGGCCTGGAAGGCACCAAGGGTCCACTGTTAGCATCTTCAAAGTTCCCAATGCAGCATTTTGATACATGAGTGAAAGAATTTTTATTAAAAATGTAAAAGACACTGCCTTCGTTTTGAGTGACAGGCAGTAGGTTGGAATCGGAATCTTGTTCATATCAGTACGGTATGGGAGTTAAGGGCAGGAATCTGCAACTAGGCTGCTTGGGTAAATCCCAGCTCTGCCCCTTAGCTCTGGGGCCCTGCAGAGATCACTCTACCTCCCTGTGCCTCTCTTTCCTCATCTCTGAATGAGAATAACAAGAGGATCTGCCTCTGTGGAGGGCTGTAGGGGCTGAATGAGCTAATATGAAGCATTTAGGGCAGAATGCCACATGTTTTTATTCTGGCAAATCCAAAAGGGAGAACGGCTGACTCACATGGCCCGGTGGGAGCTGGAGAAGGGCCTATGCCTTCCAACAGATCCTGGGTGGGTGTTCCATTCCAGTTCCCCGAAGCACTATGGGAGGTTTATTTCACTGCAGTCAAGTTCCACCAACAGCAGCGAAGACTCAGCCACATTGAACAGGGCTCATCTAGTCAAACAGAGTCGTGGTAGTACTGGTGTGACCTGGTGCCGTTCCAGTTTTCCCTTTGAAAAACACCATCTACATCTTCACCCGTGAGCCCTGCACGTCCCCAGGCAGTTCATGTCCCCTTCAGGGCCTTTTAGACAGGCCTAGCTGCTTGTGCTGATTCAGCCCTCCCACCCTCACCCTCATGGACTATGCAGCTTTCAGGAGTCCCTAGGAGTTACAGTTGTGCTAACAGTAAGGTCTGTGCAGATGAGAAGATTCAAAATTAGTCCTCCAGCTCCTAACACAACTCCCAACAGTCCAAGACACAATAGCAGCAACTAAATAATGGAAAATTCATTTGAAAAAGAATCTCTAAGCAACTTTTTAAAAAAGCTGCACAGCTCAGATGAACTTGGAATCATCGCCCTGGCAGCAATTGCAGAGACCAGAGGCTTCCAAAGCCATTGTTCAGCTTCAATTTGCATAGAATCCAATACACAAGATGGACATGAACAGGGTTCCTCTAGGAGAAACAGCTTCTAGGCCGCTTGCATGGCACCCTTTCTTTGCTCCCTCAGTCCCTGGTGGCCCCTAGGACACCCAGGGTTCCACAAAGCACTGATGAAAACCTGCGAGTCTAAGACAGCCTCCCCAATAGAGATGGAAGCCCAAGTCCCACAGAAAACCTCGCTCTGAATGGTGCCTATATGCAAACCTAGCTTTTGGAATCCAGGCTAATGTCTCTTCCCCCACTCAGCTTGGGCTAGAGCTATAGAAATTCGCAGTGTAAAGAAACAAGGCTCGTTTCTGATCACCTACACCAAATCCTTAAGTATTTTAAAGGACCCTAAACCAGCCAAGCAGGAAACAGCCCAGTTCGACAGACTGGCAGAAAGAAGGTCGGAAATGAGTCGCACAGGCACATCTGACAATTCCATACAATTTCCGTCAGCTCTGGGGCATAAACAGTTCTTGAAAGGCCTGGGCTGTGTGGCTGTGAAAGACCTGGCCGGGGCAGGCCAGGAGGTGAATGCTAATGAGCTATGGAAATAGCAATTACTTCCCCCGTGTCAGGCACTGTGCCAAACTAAGGAGAATAAAGAGGTCTGAGATATTTTTAAAGTACTTTTACGGCAGAAAAACTTTCCTTCAGACTCAATTATATAACTATCAGACTCCACCTCTGAGTTGAAATTATCCATGGTTTCAGGAAAAAATAAAGAAAGAAATAATTTTTTCCTACGTGAGTGTCACAGGTTTCTCCAGAGAAACTCGGAGCTATATGGCCAGTGACCCAGGACAGCTGCAAACCGTCAGCCCAGAGATCTTCCCAAGGGCAGTTTGAAAGCTGCCAGAGACGAACACCCGTCCAAGCGGAGGGCAGAAGTCATTCGCTGACCCGGCCACCACTGATGACGTTGTGGGGTTCAGGAGATCCCCTCCAGTGGCTTCCAGCCCCAGCCATGTTGCCTCCCTCACTACGTCCTTGAACTAAGATGGGGCTGGAGTCACTAAAGTCATGAGGAAGCCCAGGGAACGTTTCATTAACTTGAGGTAACTCCATCCTTAGCAGAGTGCAGACAGTTGAAGAAAGCCCAGGGCTTAAATAAAACAGCAATAAAATCAGAGGGACAGACATCAGGGGATTAACTTACAGCCCAGGTCTTTGTCAGCCTGAAGATGGGAGCACTTTGTAATGCTGACACCACAGACATGAGAGAATGAAGGTTGTTGAGTTCTAGAAGTTTCTAGGAAAAAAAGATATGGGATACATTATTTTGCTGCTATAAACAATAGAACAAAAACATGCTCAAGTGTTACCAAATGTCGTATTTATGAAATTCAATTACACTTAAAAATATCTCATGAAGAAAATATATTTCTAGGCAGTTCATAGGAACCATATGTTCTTTTTCTTAAAAACTGTCAAAAGGTGAATCTGCATATAAAGGACTTGCACAATTTCACAAACTGTCTTGTCTGGTTGCTGGACAGAAGTATGGCTGGGGATAAGATCTGATAATCCCTTTCTGTTCCTTTTTAAGATGCATCTGAACCTTGTCTCAACAGGCTTCTGAAAGCTAAGACCCTGGCCATGACAACAGCATCAGGAGTTCTACTGTGATTACCCTAACACCCCAGCCAGGAGGAGGCAGGGAAGATGTTCTCAATCCGTGTAATCCCTCTCAGCTGGCAAGGCGAGGCTCCAGCCTCCCATCTGACCATGCTCCTTTGAACCATACCCCAAATTAGTGGGAACATTTGGAGTCAATTCAGTCTCAGACAAGCTCCTTACCAGGAATGGCAACAGAATGAGACACAGAAGAGAGTAAGTGCAGAAAAATGTAACTGCTCTCTTCTTGGTTTGATGCTGAGGGAAACTTGCTAACAGGACTAGGTCCCATGTCCCACCTCACCTCCTTGGGAGGCAGAGAAGCCTGGGTTAGAGAGAAGGCTGTATGGAAGCCAAAGCCCTGCTCCAAATTCAGCACACTGCTTATGCTTCCTTCAGCAAGTTACCTGGCCCTTTGAGCCTTAGCATCTTCACAGTTAAAAACGAGGCAGGTAACCACAGCACTGACACTTCATGAGACAGCACAGCCTGGACCAGCTCGGGGGCCAGGGTGAGTGCTCAGTAGGAAACTGGCCTCGGTCTTCTCAGGCTGGAAAATGGGGCGTCTTCTCACCTACCCCTGGCCTCAGGCACATCCAGGTTTAGATGTCACTTCCTCTAATATGTTCTTCCTGACAATGTTCTAAATCCAAAAAGGCCACGGACTCACTTCTGGGTTTCCATAGTCTGTGTGTGCCCTTTGCACTTGGGATTGTACTGGCTTTTTACTTGACTCTTTCTCACCCTGGACCTTGTGTCCCCTGAGAGCAGGGACAAAATTTCATCTACCACCATGTCCCTAGTACCTAGTACTGCCCCCAGCACATAGTAGTTAAAACGAACAAACAATTAAAAAGCCAGAAATGCTGGGCCCTCATAGCTCTGTTTCTGCTCAGAAATTTCACCCTGACCACACAAGTTAATGCTTCATTTCATCTTGTAACAATCTCTAATTGTTTCCTATGTGTAAGAATAGATTCTCCGAGTGAGTGAATTTCATTCTAGTATCTGAGTTGCAGTGCCTGTCACAGAATTTCTTTTTAGAGCTGAAAGGCCTCAGGGAGGTTGACCCACAACTTCCATTTATGTATGTTAGTGTGTATGGACATATGAAGGATTGCTACATCCCCACCCATTCTGATTTTTGTCCAGTTTTGAGACCAGGTCGCACTAGGTTTCCCAGGCTGGGCCCTCTGGCTCAGCCTCCCGAGTTCTAGGATTACAGGTGTGCACTCTCTTGCCCGATCCCTTCTATTTTACTGACAGGTAGGAAAACCAAGGCCAGAGAAGGGAAGGGTTCTTCCTGAGATATGCCCAGAGCACAGGGCCAGCATGACATTTTACAGTAGGAAAAGGGCAGGGATGAGGGAGGGATCATGTGGACTCCTTGGGTGTGGGCCATAAACTCGTTTCCAAACTGCAAGCCCCGGAGCACCTATTCTCTTTTGGCTTAGCATCGAACTGACCCCACAACAGTCACTAAGCCCAGCACCAGCTCCAAGTATACCATGAGAACACAAGGGACACAACCATAACCACTGCCTGTACTGTGTTTATAGAGGGATGCTCTTAACCTCCTGGGAGGGCAGCAGAGGCATGGCTTTAATTCCCGCCCTGCGCGGGTAGCTGGGGGCCTGAGCATAGATGCTTCTCTCTAGGCCTCCCCTTTGCTCCCTACCACTGGAACAAAACTCTGTGGCACCAAATGCAGTCACATTAGTAAAGCAGAGGGGTTCTGAAGGGTCTCAGCCCAGGGCTGATTTCCAAGGCTCTGGGTTGAAAAACAATACATGCACACATGAAGCAAGCAGGGAACCAGGCAGCGCAACTCTGCTACAGAGTCTGGCAGGTCTGGTGGGAGCAGGAGCTGCCTGGCATGAGTGATCCAGGAAGCTATGGGCTGGCCTGGTCTGAGCTGGCAGAGATGAGGACAGAGGAGGGGAAAGGTGGGTCCAATAAGCAGCAAGGACTGATGAACTCTATTAGGCCAGGGGGCAGGAGGAAGGGGTAGGGAGTCGAGTGGCCTTAGCTCAGGATGGAGTGGACTCTGCTGATAGGACACAAATATGCAGGCTGTGATGAGATCACAAGCACCAGTGCTAAAATGGGCACCCAAACTGTGGGTTGGGGGTTGGGGGGTGCTGCTGTGAGAGCACACACCGGCCAGCAGCCTGTGGGCAGCCAGGTGCTGTCTCTGCCTAGGGAGGGGGCCATAGCCTGTACCCCATCTGAATCCTTAACAGCAGACCCAGACCAAAGTGCCTCCCAAAGTACCAAAGAAACCCACTTTTGAGACAAAAAAAAAGGGAAGAAAGGAGGAAAGGAAGGAAAAATAATAAAATTGCTTACCTTGGCTATTTTCACAAAATGGCTCAGGATTTCTGCCCTTATTTTTAAAGTCTGTGCTGTTAGAATCTCTCGTACAACCCAAAAACTGACCTGTAGAGTCAAATACACACATGTCCACATATATGCACACACCAGAGAAGCTGTCAAATGCTGGACCCCCCCCCATACTACCCCCCACTGCTGAGGGATTTCCAAGGGTCTAGGAAACCGTGAGAGCATGGTCTGGTGTGACCTGAGGTCAAGAGGCCTAGAGTTCCCTGTGGCTCCCAACCTGGATGGGTATTCTGATTCTAGCACCCACTTCAGAATACACAGTGCTGCTAGGCAGTAGCATTTCATGGTCATGCAGGGAGCACTGGGCCTCTGTGACACATAGGTGTCTCTAAAAGTGCTGCAGGACACTATGTGAAGAATTGGCCAGGACTTCTACTCAGAAGGACCAAGCTGGGGAGACAGTATGGATGACAGGAGGATGGCCAGGCAGATGGACGAATTGTCACAGGGATGTTCTGTGACAACTGAACTGAAGTAGCACCCATGATGTCCATATCCCCAGCTGGGCTCTGGACAAAGAAGGATTACCAATCTGTGCGCAAGTGCAAGAAGTGTAATTTTCTAAGAGTGGTTTGTCTTTATCCAATAATAAATTATACAAAAAAGTTCTGTACAGCAAAGCAGATTTGGGGTATGTTTTTCTGGAGAGAGCATGTGCCAAAAGGGAATGTCGGTAGCTCTGGGTCAGAACTCACTCATGTTTGACCTCTCTTGTACATCAACAGCCCCGAGCTCCTGGGTCTGCTAATGGGAACAAGAAAGTCATCTGTCAGTGCAGGGCTGACTCATGGCACCTTCGGAAACACAGAAAAGGCTCGGCCAAGAAATGCTGGGAAACAGTTATCTCTTCATGCTTATGTCTCATTACCGTCACAATGGTTTTATGTGAAAAGCAAATGCCCAAGTATGACAGGGCTGCAAAGATGGTGGAGGGCTGGCCAAAGTATGGGGGCAGGAGGAGTGAAAGGGGAGGGCAGGTTTATAAGAGAAAAACTAAACAAAAACAATGAAGGACAGCCTAGAGTTAACAAAGCAAGTTTACATTGCAATAAAATAAGTTCTTGTAACTGAAATATTGTCACTTTTTCAAAGAGAAAACAAGGAAAAAGAAACCAACACTCAATAATTTGCCTTTACTATTGAGCAGGATAATTACTGAAATGTCTTCAATGGAATTATCTGTGGTTGCCTCTAGGACATGCCTGGGTTTCCATAGAATCATTTATTCCAAGAAATTGTCAAAATTAAGTTCAGACTCAAATGTTTACTAGCTAGTTATGGAAGAAAGCTTTTCTGGACACCAAGCAGTAAACCATCAACCCTACATTTTAGTATGTGCACTTTTTAATGCTATATAATCTTATATAATTTAATGCATTGATGTGTGCCAAAACCACATACAACTTTCTGGCATAATTATGGAAGGCAGCAGAGCTGAGTTTGGCTCTGCAGCCCACAGCATGCACAGGCATCTCAGAGTCCACAATTCGATTCAAAAGAGTTGCATGAGGTGCCCCTGGGTGCAGGTTCCAGACTTTGCCTAAGACAGAGGTGACAAGTGGAGAAAGCAGAGCCCTCTGGAAATCTCTATTGGAAGGCAGTTGTGATCAGGGACATAAATTCAAAGCGTGAACTGGAATTCTACACAAGGGCAGCAACAGAAGAGGGAAGGCCCTGAAAGAAGGGAAGACCTGACCCAGTAGGACTGGACCATGCTGTCACTGTATATACCAGACCCAGGATGGCTGAAGCTGCCAGGGTTGCAGGAGTGACATGGGCAGACAATGATGGAGGGCAGATGCAGCTGGAGGAGAGAATGAGCAGACTAGAGGGTATAGGGCAAAATGAGAAGGGACTAAGATGCTACTCTAGGAGGGGAGTTCAGGGACTTCCAAGGGGAATGCAGGAGAGACCTCCTGCTGGGCAGGGTCATCCACATACACAATGGTCTCAAGCAGATCTGCAAGGCCAGGTGGGCCATGATGAAGGAGGTACAGAAAAGGGGCAGAGGAAACAGACAGGACAAGGGAAGAAGTGAGAGTTTTACACATCTTTATTCTCTTTCCTGACCATGACAATTTACAGAAACTTAACATGGAAAACAAGGGAACAAAAATAAAAACAAAAGACAAAAATCATTTGTAATCTTGGTCTCATGTACAGACCACTGTGGTCAACAGTGTGGCATGTAATCTTCCAGGTTTTTCCCCCCTATTAGGACATAGGCTATATGGTTGTCTTTTAAATTACGTTGGTATGTATTAATCATATATCCCAGATAGCTTTGTAAGTAAGTATTCTTCGAAAAATTTTCAGCTTTCAGGGATTTCATCACAGAAGTG
Source organism: Hydrochoerus hydrochaeris (assembly GCA_004027455.1). Lineage (NCBI taxonomy): Eukaryota > Metazoa > Chordata > Mammalia > Rodentia > Hydrochaeridae > Hydrochoerus > Hydrochoerus hydrochaeris. The sequence continues at coordinate 34,301 of PVLA01005022.1, read as the reverse complement.
TACGCTGTTAATGGAAGCAGCCCTTATTGTTGGATAGGCTTTTATATTTGTTCTGTTGTAATTAACAATGCTGTGGTGAACATCTTTACCCATATAACTTTGTACAATTTTTATTAAGATTTAGGATAAATCCCAGAAGATTGAGTGAACAAAAGTGTGTGTACCTTTCTTCAAAAGTATATGTAAAGAACTTGCCCTCCAGCAGATGTTTATTCATCAACAAGTTTAAGCAGATCCACATTTTTAGACATAGACCTGCACCAGTTATTAAAATTCCTTTCTGATTTATCAATAGGTAGAATGGTATCTCAGTGCTTCCGTTTTGCATCTCTTTCATGACCATCCAATTCACTTTTTGTTTTGCTTTTTTTTTTCTCAGTTAACATTTCCTGTTTCAAATATTTATAGGCCACTTGTCACTTGCAGTATTCGCCTTGCAATTACCTGCTCAGGTCTCCATCCATCTTCCCATTGGGACATTTCTCTGCTTTGGACTGTTTGATAAAAGCTTGCTACATGTTAAAAGATGTGTATTTTGCGAACCATAACTTGTATCAAGAGTGTAGAGATATGGGACTCTTGGATACTCTTTACAGGAGTAGAAATTAATACAAACATTTTGAAGAATAATGTGAATATATGTTTAAGATACTTAAGGTATATTCTCTATAAAATGTTTACCTTATAAAAGGTCAGAATTATGGAAACACATAGGTATAAGGACTAAAACTGCTTATGCAAGTGAAAAATAGGAAAAATGCCCATCAATAGGGAACTGGTTACATGTATTGTAATACCGCCTCATACTCTAGAAGGGCGTCACCATGCTCAGCCCACACTTTAACGGGTAGCATTTTGCTCTACTTTCTTAAATATCTACATAAATTATTTGAAAGTCTTCTGCCTGGCACATTTGCCTATTCTCCATTTATTTTATATCAGTATGAACCCATGGATATTTATATTGGACTGCACTGGATTATAATCCAGTCCTATGTTACTTTATTGTTGAATAGTTCCTGGTGGCCCTGCACCCCTCTGACATACCCAGCACTGTTCTGGCTGGTCAGTGTGAGCACTTCCTTTCTGGCACTGCAACATGCTACCTGCTCATCTCATGCATTTCTTGCCCCAGCCCTAGAATCCAAGATGTGCATCCAACAGGTGCTAAGTATGCTTGCTGCTCTTGGGAGTATCACTGTTTCTAGATTCTCTCAGTCAGCAGACTGGGGGAAAGGGGAGGTGAAGAGAGGGACAGAACTAACCTATGTATCTATAAATATTTTTATCTGTGATCATTACACTAAATATAACATGCTGATATCTCCAGTTCCAACTTGTTCCAGTATGGATCATTCTAACCTTGCTTGTCTGTAATTTCCCATTTCACCAGACAGAAACCCACTCTCACCATCTACCATCCATATCCTCAACTGCTCGGCTCTAATATAAGCATGTCAGAACTGTTACTAATCCCTTCTGGGAAACAGCTTTATCAGAAGAACACAATGCTTGTGTATAGCCCCTTCTATTTTCATCTTACAGGTCTACTTTTTAAAAAAATTACTTAGGAAGTTTTTCCCTCACCCTCTTCAGGGAAGTTGCATAATTTTATATATAATATACTTAGCTTTCTTTTGAGAGGGCCTCTCGGTCTCTAAGATGAATTGTTCTTCGTTTGCACACACTAGGGTTTCCTCTTGGTACTGTAAAGTTCTGAGGGTCTGCACAAATACATCGTGTCTCTATCCATCATTACAAGTATCTTGCAGAATACAGTCACTGACTTTAAAAAAAGAGTCTCCCATGCATCACTTAGTCAACCTCTTCCCCTTCCAGAATCCCTGAAAACCACTGACCTATTATCCCTGTAGTTTTACCTTTTCCAGAATGTCAGAGGAGAAAAAAAAATCCCTGGGCTGGGGGTTTAGCTCAGTGGCATAAGTGCCTGCCTGGCAAGCATGAGGTCATAAGTTCAATCCCTGGTACAAAAAAAAAAATCTTCATAGGTAGCCTTTTGCACCAGTTTTTTTTCACTTACTATATGCATTTACGATTCACCTACAAACTTGTTAAACTCATTTTTAGATGAATACTATTACATTGCATGAATTTACCATAATTGGTTTATTCATTAACCTACTGAAAGACATCTCAGCTCCTTCTATTTTTGATACTTATGAATAAAACTGCCATAAACATTTCCATGTTAGCATGTGTGTATAAGTGTTCAAATCTGGGTAAATATTGGATCATGTCTGTTCCATTCTGTGCCGGCACCAACAATCAAAGAATGAGAGTTTGTGTTGCTCCAAATCATTGCCAACAATGTGTTTTGTTAGCTTTCCTCTGTTTTAGACATTCTAATAGGGGTGTAGTGTTTTGCATAAGTGAGCATCTTTTATATGGTTATTTGCCATCTGTATATCTTCTCTGATGAGGAATCTGTTGAGATCTTTTGACCATTATTTTATTGGACTGTTTCTCATTGAATTTTACTTGTGCATTTGAAATATAAGTCCTTCATCAGATACATGTTTTGCAAATATTTTCTCCCAGTCTGTGATCTGACTTTTAATTCTCTTAACAATGTCTTTTTAAAAGTGTGTGTGTGTGTGTGGGGGGGTCTTACTTTTAATAAAGTCCTAATATCAGTTTGTTCTTTCATGGATTGCACTTTTAATATGTAATAATTCATCATCAGTCTCAAGGTCATATAGGTTTTTTTTTTCTAAAACTTTTGTAGTTCAGTCTTTCACATTTAGGCCTATGATTCACTTTGAGTTAATTCTTATGAAAGTTTCAGGTGTATGTCTAGGATAAATTTTTCAGACAGGCAGACACGTGCACATGCAGAAACACACACACACACACACACACAGAGTTGCAGCTGTTCCAGCACCATTTACTGAAAAGATCAACCTTTCTCCATTAACTTCCCTTACACTTTGTGCCAGCTAATCTGACTGTCAATTTGGAGAGGCAGCTGGGTTGTCAAAGCAGGAACCTCATCCACTGGTTGACCAACCGATGAGTAGTTAGTAGTTGAATGGCTATGAGGAAGTGGGGCCTAGCTGGAGGAAGTGGGTTGTGGGGCATGACTTTGGGGACTCTGACTCCTGGACCCTTCTTTCAGGCTCTTTCCCTGCTCTCTGCTTTCCAGATACCCTGAATTAAGCAACTTGCCTTCACTATATGTCTTCTATGATGCTTCTGCCTTGGAGCCAGCCAACCACAGATGGGAACTCTGAAATGGTGAGCCACAAGTAGGTTTCTCCTCCTTAACTTGCAGGTGTTGTGTATTTTACCCCAGTAATGAAAGCTGACCGATACACATCTTTATGAAAGATCAGCTGACTATATTTATGTGGAACTATTTCCAGTATCTATATTTTGTTCCACTAACCTAGGTCTCTATTCTTTTCCAATATAGTAGAGACCTTTAACTTCCTTCCTTTTCAATACTGCACTGATTATTTCAACTCTTCCTTATAGATAAAGTTTGTTCCATTGATAAAATAGGTTTGTAGGCTTCTAGTGGTAATTACATTAAATCTATAGTTTAAATTGAGAAGAATGCCGTAATAATACTGAGTCTTTTAATCCATAAATATGAAATGTATCTTCAATAAGTTAAGATTTATTTTGGTTTCTTTCATCTGTGTTTTATAACTTTCCACATATAAACTTGTACATATTTTGTTAGGTTAAAAAACTAAGTTTTGTTTTGTTTTCGGTTCTATTACAAATGGGTGTTGTTTTGAAATCCTATATCACTGTTGTTTTTTTGTTACTGTCATTATTTGGCTTTTGTTGTTGTTTTTGTTTGTTTGACTGCTTTTTGATTTTTCTGGTTTTTTTCTCTTTAAAATAAAAAATTTCAAATTACAATTTTTCATTGCCAGTAAATAAGATAAAAATTTATTTTTATATGGTGGAACTTTTTTTTTTTAGATAGGGCCTCATTACGCAATTCAGATAAACTCTAATTCACTATGTAGGTGAGGCTGGTTTTGAACCCACAGAGAACCTCTTGCCTCAGTGACTATGGGTGTGCACCAGCTGACATTTATTTATTTATTTTTAGTACTGGGAATTGAACTCAGCGCCTTATACTTGCCAGGCAGGCACTTATGCCTCTGAACTATACCTCCGGCTGACTTTTATATCTTGATCCTGTGTCCTGCCACCTTGCTATACTTACTCATTAGTTCCAGAAAAGTCATTTATTTATTTTGCCTTTTTTGAAACAGGGTCTCACTGCACAGTTCAGGTTGGCCTTGAGCTCACTTTGTAGCCCAGGCTGGTCTCGAATTTACAAACAATCCTCCTGCCTCAGCCTCCTGAGTGCTGGGATTACAGGTGTGAGCCACCACGCCCTGCTTCAGAAGAGTTTTTTTTTTTTTTTTTAATTTTCCACACTGCCAGTCATGTCACCTATGAATAAAGGCAGTTTTTGTTCTTCATTTTTTCTTGATTTATTCAACTAGCCAGGGATCTGGAACAATGTTGACTAGAACCAGGAAGAACACAGACCTTTGTTTTGTTCCTAGTCTTTGGAAGAAAGAGTTCAGTGTCTTACCACCAAGAATGACATTGGCTGAAAGATTTTGTAAATGTTTTCTATTGAGTTGTTTTTCTCTGTTCTGAATTTACTAATGATTATATTTATTTGTTTGTTTGGTTTTTATCATGAGTGAATGTTGGACTTTGTCAAATGTTTTTTGCAGGTAAGTTGACAGAATGATACAATTTTTTTCTTTAACCTATTAATACAGTGACTTACATTAATTTTTAGCTGTTGAACAAATCGTGTATGCTTGAAATATATCACATTTGATCTTGTTGCTAACAAGCTTTTAATACATAAACTATTATCACTATCATTGTTTCTACCGGGGACGAAGTATCCCCTGTGAAATGTCACAGAATTATAGATGAATAAATCAGAATACTTATAAAGGCAAAAATTTTATTCAGTTAACTATAAATAAAAACAAAGCATAAAGCAAAGGGGAAAATGAGAATAATCAAAGTATAAGAATATTATCTATTCTTATGAGATATCTACTGAGCCCATCCATGGTGTTCTCAGCATCCAAGACTCAGAAGGGATCCTAGAGGCTCCACGCTCCCCTGCCCCCGCCACTGGAGTACCGGTGACGAAGCCTTCCTTGGGCCTTCCTCTGAGCCTCCATGGGTAGGAAACCACCTTTTGTAAGGAGAAGCCAAATGCCCCCACACTTCGCTCCCTGGCCCCTATGCTTACTGATGAGGATCCATCAGTTATGCTTAATCAGCCTCCCCTTCAGTTACTGGAGAATTGGAATTTCCTCCCCAATCTTCTCCTATCTGCATCCTTCACCTGAATCTTGCCCCCTGCTCCCCCAGGACTGTGACACATTCCATTTCTGTGTGACATCCCCACCTCCACAGCCACCCCTACACTACCATGCCATGTGAGGCACTGAGGATGAGACATAACTGTCCACAAATGGCCTGGTACAAGGCAAAGCAAAGGAATATTACTTTCACCTATGAGGATGTCTGTAACACAGAAAAGCTGACAATACCAATTGCCGGTAAGAATCTAGAGCAACACAAACTTTCATTCATTGCTGGCAGAAATAAAAAATGAGGCAGATGTAATCTAGCAATTGTACTCCAAGGTATTTACTCAGATAATTTAAAAACTTACATGCATACACAGAGTCTTGTGGTACTCAGGGCCTCTGCACTGAGCTATGTTTCCAGCCTTTTTTATTTTGAAACAGGGTCTCAACAAATTGCTTAGTTGCTTGAATTTGCAATCCTTCTGTCTCAACTTTCCAGAATGCTGGGTTTACAGGCACGTACCCCACAACACCTGCCTTACAGAAGTTTTATTCATAGTTATCAAACAATGGAAGTAACCAACATGTCCTTCAGTAGATGAATGGGTAAACCAATGGATAGATCAATAATGGCAAATCCATACAATGGAATAATGTTCACCTTTAACAAAAATGGAATAAGTTATCAAATCACTTACACAGAGATGAATCATAAATGTATACTCAAAATGGGCAAGCCAATCTGAAAAAGCTACAGATGTATGGTTCTTTTTTTCTTCCTATGACATTTGGAAAATATAAAAGTATTAAGGTGGTAACAGATTTGGATTTAGGTCACTGTCTTTCTCTCCATGTCAAATTCTTCTACCTCTTTCTTATGTAACTCTGACATCACTGGAAATGACCCTGACCTCACGCCCCCTGAGTACTTCAGCAGCAGCAACTCTTAACCCCACCACGTCTGCCATCTCTTTCTCTTGATTGCCAGGGACTGCTCGACACCACAAACATATACCCCAGTCTTGGGCCATGTCTTCAAGTCTGTAGCCTCACCTTCTCCTTGATTCCCTGTGGCAGGTCTCTTTGCTCACTACCTGTTGTCCCAGGCAGCCCTTCTCCTTGGCATCTGTTATAGCTGTGACTGGATATCCCTCCAAAACCTCAAGTGGTCATAGGTGGGGCTTTTCAGAAGTGGCTCCATCTAGAGTGTGTGATGTTATAATTAAGTGTAATCCTGGGATTGAAGGTGTGTGATTACTAAATTAGTCCACTGGTTTGCCAAAGATCTTGGTGTGGCTAATGAGAAGCCCCATTCCGGGTGTGAATGCTACTTGCCCTAAGGATGTGTAATTGGACAAAACATAAGGGACAAAACAAGGGATGCTGTTGTTGCTTGCTTTTGCTGCCTCCTGCATTTCACCTTCCATGCCATGAACTGCTTTTTCTCCTCAGTGATGCCCCTCTGCCACACCACCCTGCCTTGGAGTTAGCTGATTATGAACTGAAACCTCTATAAACTGTGAACTAAAATACCTTTACCTTTTAACTTTAGGTGTGGGGTATTTTGTCTCAGCAACAAGAAAAATAACCAAGACAGCATCCTTTTCCTCTCAGGCAGACCTATCTCCTATCGCTGTCAATTCAATGCTTTCTTTACCAGTGCTTAAAGTTTCCTTAGCTCTTGCTCCTTCCAAAAACTGCTTTGCCAGCCCTTGTGTGTGGATGGATCAACTTACAAGCTCCTAGTCCAAGCCTACAAAGGACAACTAGAGAAGACCACCTGTCCACATGCTCTGGGGAAACTTTTAAAAGTCACAATCTATTTCATCTGGGCCACTGTTGCTGCCAAGAGTCTTCTATCTTTCCACAGCCAACTCTCTCCTTTACTTGGAGTGGATTTCTCACAATTTCCTGATCCCCACCTCACGTTTGCCTCCTCTTTCCCTAGACAAGAGGCACAGGCCTCCTTGCCTCACACCCAAGATGCCCTGAAGCAACCCCTTTCAGTTCAGGTGAAGGTGCCCTCGGTGTCAGCCTCTCCCTTCTCCTCTCAGACTGGACTTCATCAATCATCCTTCTCTCTCATCTTTAACTTCCTGGTCTAACTTCCATTCAAAACATGAACATCATCAAGGCTTTGCCCACTTAAAAGAAGAAAACATGACCACTTCCTGGCTACTCCTCCTCCTTGCTATCTGCCCTCTGAGCCCCTGTTGCAGGGCTCACCCACGCCTGGCCTCTCCAACATCTCTACCTCCTGCTGCTTAGCTTGCATGTCCCCCCAAACTGTCTGGATGAGGTCACCAGCAGGCCCTTGCTACCAGGCTGCAAGGCCTCTTTTTTGGCCCTGTCGTGGGTGACCCATGTTGTAACACTCCTCACCTTGAAAGGGACTCTAGGCACTGTCCTTCCTGAGTACTCTACCTTGCCCTTGCTTGGCTTCCTGTACAGCCCTGTGCCCAATGCTCATCCACAAATGGCAGCAGTCCTCAGGCTCTTAGTTGCACCCTTGTTTCTCCCAGTTTCCCCATCACCTTTTCCAGAATTTTCAGTATTCTTGGGACACAATCCCCACCCTCACATCTGCATTAAGGCCCTTCTCTCCTACTCTGGCCTTAGCGTTGCTTCGACACTGCTCCCTTTTTAAAAGTTAATATGATTCAATTTCTAGCTACCAAGTACTGGGCTGAGTTCTTTACACCCAAAATTCTCATTTAATCTTTAAAACCACTTGAGATGCTTCCTGAGGAAAATGAGCTCACAGAGACCACAAGTCAGCCCAAGATCACACAGCAAATAAACTGAGGAGCTAAGACTCAAACCCAGATCTCTGATCTTGACACCCTTACAATGCTCCTGCACACACTTCAGGGCAACAAAGAAACCCCCAAAATTTAATGTAAGATTGTGCATCTGAGCATCTCCTGGAAATAGGTTCATATGTGGTATTGTCAGCATCTAGGATCCAAAAGAGATGAAGAACTTCTGGGCTATATAGTGAACTCCTTGGAATGGAGACACAGGCCTGGCACATAACAGACCTTTAGTGAAGCTGGCTGAGCTCTTCTATTCAGCCACTGTATGAAAGAATCCCAAGGGACTCAGACCCACGGAGAGGCAGGTGGACTGGCCAGCACTCTCATCATTTACCTTCTGTTTTGGCTACAAGTTGCCTCAAATCTCCTGGCAACCTCCTTCCAATTAGCTGACCTTCACGTGTTCCTTTTCTTCCCTTGAAACATTTGGATGCATACCATGTGCTAAACATAATGCTGAAGGCTCTTCATATGCCATTTATTCTTCATAACAGCTGTGCAAGGTGACTACTATGGTTCTTCTCAGTTACAGATAAGGAAATTGAGGCTCTGAGAAGTAAGTGGCCTCCTTTGTCTTCTCTGAGTCTGACGAGGAATCCTGGTTTCACATGTGAAAAGTTTGCTGGGAAGGGACACCAATGAGTTCATCTCAAGCAAAGCAGCCCCAGTGGCTGACCAGGCTGGCCTCTGGCCAGTTTTCAAACCAGAGCTACCAGGGCTATGTCCAGGAGCTGCTGGCTCTCAGAGTAGCTGACGGGTCAACAGGAAGACCATTTCCAAGAGCATTCTGTTTGAGAAAATGGGCCTTCACTTCTGGCTCATTTCACTACTTGGCCTGAGCTGGACACAATGCAATTGTTCACAGAACAAGCTGTGCTGCCTTTGCCAAGCTGACCTAGCATCCACGTGCAAAGCTGATTACATCAGATCTCCAACAGCTCCTCCTCTGGGAGCTCTGTGACTGGTCAAAGGTGGGGACTGAGTTGGCACCCAGTCAAATAGTTTCGTTAAGGAAACTATGAATCCCCTGATAGTTTCTACACATCTGTTTTTTAAAAAAGACTCAGCCTAGCTGAAAAAAATTTCAAAAGAGGAAAGAAGAAAAGGCCTTGGAACTTTTCTTTTCAAAACAGTGTGCAGCCCCTAGCCCAGATGTCTGAAGTCCTTCCTTAGTTCCTACCATACTGCATTGAATAACACTAAAGCCGACTCGAGTTCAAAATGCAAACTGGTACCTCTCTGAGGCTCCTGCTGCACTTGAGGGGACTGGAGATGTTGAGCAACAGGGATGCACAAAACCACACATTTCCGAGAGGGAAGGCCCAGCTGGACCCAAGGCCCCAAGGGGACATGAGCCCCAGAACTCAGAGGGCCAGTCATGTACATTAGGCAACCTCTAGGCCAATGTCCTCATGTGAAATCAGAAAAACCAGAATAAAGAAGAAACTGCAAACAGCACCACTGGGGGTCTTGGCTTAAGCAAAGGGAGTCTTGCAGGTTGCTTTTTATCTATAATCATGTTCTGGCAGCTCTGGCTGGGAAATCACAAGCCTACCCCTCAATTGGTTCACGTGTCAACCATTAATAAATAGGCATGCAGCACTGTATTCTTGGAGTAAAGTTTCTAGATGGACCAAGTCAGTTTGGAATAGTACAGGGGCCGTGAGTTTGGATTCAAAGTTCAATTCGAGAAGTGTTTCCTGGGACCTCATTCATTCATCTCACACTGACTTACAAAGGGTCTGCTATGTACATGCCTGACACCGGGCAAGGTGATGGAGACATGGTGACAAACAAGACAGATATGGTGTCTGTTCTCACAGAGCTCACACCCTGGCAAGGAAGGCAGAGACAGACCACAGCGTGACACAGAACAAGGATGGGTGAGTAAAGCACCACACAAAGTAGAAAGTGGGATGAAGGACAGATGACTGGGGACCTCATACAGGGTGGGGACTCAGGAACAGTTCCTAAGGAAGTAGCACTCAGGCTAAGATCTGACATACTGAACAGGGAAGAAGAGTTCTGGCCTGAGAGGACAGCACATGGAGGAAGCAGGGAGCTGGCAGTTCAGAGCTACGGGCATCAGACAAGACAGCAGGCCAGGACACAAATCCTGGCCCCTAAGGGGCCAGGGTGGGGCAGAGGCTGGATGCCCTTTGCAGGACCTCTCAGAGTACTACTGCAAGGTGCTTGAACTTTAGCTGATGTGGAATCAAAGCCCCTGCAATGACATCAGCATGGTAAAGGCATGTTCAGTTCTACCTAACTTTGTGAAAATGGACTGTACCAGCACCAGAGTGGGTGAAGGTGGGTTGCTTAGGAAGAGGGGGTTTGGACCTGGGGCCAAGTGCCTCAGATTGAATCCTGATGGGGCTCAGCCTACAGGGCCACCTCACTGCCATCTGTACTGGCACATGCAAGGGCGATGCTTACCTGGTTAAACCTCCGGGTAAAGGCCACAACGTTGGGGGCGAGACTATGTTTCTCCTTCTTACTCCATCCACAGCTGGCTAGTTCCTAGGAAGCACAGAGTCATTTTCAACAGGAATTCTAACCATGCTGCAAAATACACCACAGACTCTCATTAGAAGGTAAACACGGAGGTGAGCAGGGCTGACGGCTTTGACCCTCCCATCTTCACCAGGCGGGAGCAGAGGGCTGGGTCTGCAGGTGGCTGCACATGCAGGAGCCACTGGAAATAAAGAGAAGTACTTTTCTCCATACCTGTGGCCACATTTTCCAAGATTTCTTTGTCAAAATAGTCTTAATCCCACCACATCCCCTCTGCCAGCTTCTCTCGGACTAAAATTCCTTTCTTACATGTGAATTATCTGAGAGGACATAAATGTTTTAACCAACAGCAGGATTTATCCTGTCATAAGTGTGAATCTAGGGCTCCAAGCTAATGAAATTCAGACCTAGTCGAGGAATATCAGATTTCTTTGGGCATGTGACATCCATCCTCCATCCTGAAGTTGGGAAAAGTCTTAGTCCAGGCCCACTGCAACAGAAGAAGCTTCTTGGACGCCCTGGGACTCCCCTCTAGGAGGCAGGAGGGAAGGCTCCTGTTAGTGTCTTGTTCAGGGGCCTTGTCTCTACTTTTCAACAGCCTTATCATCCTAATTTGAAGAATCAAATTACGTAGGCTTTACCTATCAGTAAGGCTGGTTCCTATCTGGAGATAATGGGAACAACTGATTACAGTAAGGGTTATCTGGCAGTATATAAAAGGACCAAGGCAGAGCCATTATCCAAAGGCCCAGCATTCCCAGCTTGCACGCCAGTGAACTCTGACAGTGAATGGAGAAAATGTAGCTGATGTTAAAGTTCTTTATCCTGACTTCTGAGATCTCCTGTTAATTCATATCAGCCCTCAGTATTATTAGTAACTTTTTTGTCACACACCTGAACTTTTTAAAGATCTTTGGTGAGAGAACCCTACCAGCAGGAACAGATACAAATTAGGAAGTCTGGGTGTGCAGTGGGAATGCAAAGACAAACCTTGCTAGCTGGGCAATTATGTCTAAAGTGCTATGCTGGTTAAATGCATCTAGAGGACCCAATGAAAACCCCATACAATCTTCCCAAAATTAAAAGCATCATACCACAGCAATATATGCACACCCATGTTTATAGCAGCACCAGTTTATAACAGCCAAATCTTGGAAACAACCCAAATGCCCATTAACTGGTGAATGGCTAAAGATTACATAGTTCTTTCACACAGTGGAGTACTACTGTGCCATAAAGCATAAGCCCAAAATGTTTCTAGGTCTCAGTGAATGCACCTTGAGACCAGTCTCTAAAGTGAAACGAATTGGACACGTGTTAAGTACTGCAATCTTGGTGTGAGAAACTGAAAGTGTAAATATGGACCAAAATATATAAAAGGTATTCTGGAATAGGAAGAAAATGTTTAAGTGGGGGGGAAACAAGGAAGGGGGAGGAGAAAATAAAGAAGGGTAAAGTAAAAACAAAATGAGAAAAGAAGAAAAAATGGAAAAAAGCTTTTGTACATGGGGAGTGGAGGAGGGGAAGGGAATGGGGAGAAAAAGAAACAAGATATATCATGTACAGGTAAAGCTCTCCATGATGACTGTGTCACTATGTATATTTAGAATGTACCAAAAAATCTGATTGGAGGAAAAGAAAAAAAAGAAAGAGAAGCCCCATACAGGTGCATGTGGGACCATGGCTGAAAGCAGTGGGCAGCTCTGGCTACAGATGTACAGCCTGGAGGCAAGACAGCATGGGAACCAGCCAGGACCTAGGACACAGCTCTTCCTGGCTGTTCCCACCCATAAATAGCATTGCTGTACTCAGTCACTGCCACAATAGAACACAGCCAACTCGCCAAGTCCTTCACACCCTCCAACTCAGAGCAATGACAGCAACTAACCTAATGTCTCCACTTAGTCAGAGTTCCCTCTACACAGGCATTAGACCAGGCTCTTCACATGAGGTATCTCAGTGATTCTCATCACACCTAATTTTAACAACAGGAAAAGTGCTCAGTGTTCATTTTCTTGAATGAACACCATGATTCTACTTCTCAAAATCAAACATGAATCTCTTAGTGATGTAGCATTTACCTCTGTTTACTATGATTCTCCATGTTCTGAAAATGAATATTTATGTTCCATTTCAAATGTATATTTGACCTGCATCATTGGCATTTATTACCCCCCTCCCCCATTAAAACATACTCAAGCTGGATGTGGTGGCACATGCCTGTAATTGAAAGGTGAGTCTAGCTGGGCCAACTTAGCAATTTAGCATGGACACAGTGCCTGGCTGTTCAGTGAGCAAGGTCTGAGTATCCCTCTGTGCTGAAACTCTCAAAGTTGGTGAAGAAAGATTTATCAGGGTGTCAGAAGAAATCAGACCATTCTATCCTCACTAAATCCTCTCAAAATAAAAAATAAAAAGGGCTGGTGGTATAGCTAAGCGAAGGCCTGGGTTCAGTGCCAGTGCTACGCACACACACACAAACACAGACTTGAATCACGCTGCACATGTGGATTACTGCCCCTTTAGAACTTGTTTGTCAGGACAACGGCTTCTTCCCCTGAGAATTCTGAAGCCAGTGCTAGGAAAGCATGATTTATAACTGAATACAAAGCTCAGCTCAAACACTGACATTCAGGACTGGGGCATAGTTGTTGCCTAATTTCTTTTTTGGTATGTGCTCCCTCGTTTTTTTTTTTTTTGTTTTGTTTTGTTTTTGTTTTGGTATTAGGGATCGAACTCATGACCTCGTGCTTGCAAGGCAAGCGCTTATGCCAGTGAGCTAAATCCCAGCCCCTCCCTCCATATTTTTTTTTTTTAAATATACCAGCAGGAGTGTGCATGTGTGTGTGCGTGTATACCTTTAAGAGTCTGCAGTCATGTTTTCACACCATGACAATTTGAGAAGACCCCTGGAAAAGGAGCAATGTGCACCCACAGTTACACAGACTAGGTCAGATCCTGGCTGTCCACACTCCAGTCACACAATGCTGATTTTCTCAGATCTCCCACGTTGCTGTCTGGCACAGGCAGGCGCTTGGTAAAGGCTGTCCTCCCTTCCTGAGGGACACTGCCGTGAAACAGCTGAAGACGCATTAAGCTTCAGCTCCAGCCACTAGTACCATATTCCTTTTCTGACCCCACAGTCCCACTGCTGTCTTGAATTATTAACAAAATCTATTATTTCCCTTTTATTTTGTGGATGTCACATAGGTAGGGGCCAAAGCAAGTACTTTACCCATCTGCCTTGTATTTATTTGGTTTGAACATTTCAAAGACCCTGATTCAATAGGGTCTGAGGGCTTGACGATTCCCTATGGAGACTTGTTCCCAGAAAACAGGTAACATTCAAATTAAAAACTCGGCAGTGTGAAACACTGGGAGATGCTTTGACGCAGTGGAGGGAATAAAGGCCAAAGACCAGTCATGCCCCCACCCTGCCACGTTTCCTGGGCATCAGTACCATCTCTGAAGACAGTGAGGGTGCTAAAAGCACTTAAGACTGCAGTGGGAACTGCAGGAGGAAGAGCCCAGCATGGACACAGCGCCTGGCTGTTTAGTGAGCAAGGTCTGAGTATCCCTCTGTGCTGAAACTCTCAAAGTTGGTGAAGAAAGATTTATCAGGGTGTCAGAAGAAATCAGACCATTCTATCCTCACTAAACCGAGTTCTAGGCCCAACCTCTCTGGCACTGTTTCCCTCCTGTTTGGCCTTACAAGATTTTAAGATTCCATCTGTGTGAAGTGGGTTTGGAAAATGTGAAGTAATAGAACAAAACTCTTCCAGTCACTAATGTCTAAAAAGGTCCATGCTACAAACTGATGTGATTGCAGTTCAGTTAAAGTTGACCAGGGGAGACAAGGATGGCTCTCGATGGGAGCCAGGGGTATCTGGGCAGAGGCCAAGACGGCCTTGGCTGCATGCACTTCCTCCCCAGGGTGCAGGCCTGCAGCTCACGTGGCTGCCCCATTCTGAGTTCTAGGCTGAGGTCGCAGCGCTGTGAAAGGAAGCTGAGCACCTGTGCAATTCTGTGCCACTGTCTTTGGGGAGCTTGCTTCCTTCATGGAGATATCCCCAGGGTTCTTTGGGGAAAACCAGAGAAAACTTTCTGTCACTAAGCTTTCAATTCCCCTGGTTCCTCTGTGCCTCTCTGGCTTCCCCTCCCTAGGACCACTTTCCCCGTGCTGACTCCCAGCCCATTTGCCCACCCAGAGGCCTTAGCTGTGTCTTCAACCTCTCCCTCCCAGCCTCCCCTTCCTGCTAGTGATTCAGTATGTGTAAAGTCACTTTCAAGAACAATGATAACAGTGAAGTGTCTTCCAGGTGCCCCACAGTCTCCCCCAGCTCCTGCCTTCTTCACAGGTGTGACTTTCTTGAGCCCCGCCTGCCTTTCCCATCTGCCTTGTCTATGTGATACTTGCCTGAAACTGCTCTTTCCACTTCCTATCTGTGACACCACAGCCCTGCCCAGGTCTGCCACGGGTCCTTACCTTTGCACTCTGCTTTTTCCTGCTTGCCTTCCCACCCCAGGTCCCTCAGCCTCAGTCCTGCTTTCCAGTTGCTCTTTACTTTTCTGACACGTGCTTCCAAATGCACCGGGCTCCGGCTAGGCTTGCCTGCTACATCCTTGTGTCTGTATTTCTTCACAGACATGCCAAGCCTTCAGCTGTGTGTTTCTGTGCCACTCAAGTTCTCATCCTGAGGCCCAGAGCAGGATGCCCAGCTACCTCTTGCCACAACCCCTTGGTATCCCTTAGCCATCTCAAAATCAGTAGGCTCAGACTAAAAGAGTATCTACCTTAAAGAAAAACTCAGAACTGGGTGTGAGGGTACACATCTGTAATCCCAGCTACTTGGGAGGCTGAGGCAGGACAGTCACAAGTTTTGGACCACACTGGGCAACTTAGTGGGACCCTATTTCTCCAAAAAATTGTGGAAGGAGGAGACTGCAGAGCTCCCCAGTACTGCACAAACAAAACAAAACAAAACAAAACAAAACAAAACAAAAACTTGTGAGAGCATGCAATTCATTTAGAAATTCACTCTGACACAGTTGAGTGTTTGTGAATCACTGTGTATGGAAAAGTCCCTAAATGGCACAAAAACAGCTTCATCTTGACCCCCACCTGCATGCATTCCTGGGTGACAGCAAATTATCAACCCTGGTTTTTGCTCATCCTGAAAGTCTGTCCAGGCCATGCAGCCAGGAGGCTCACTATGCCAGCTGCCAGCATTGTGATAGGAATATGGAAGTCAGAGGCCTTGATATGGCCCAAGAAAGGCCTGACCCTGACTGTTTCTGGAGCCAGTGAGATAATCCCTGGAAGAGACAGCCCGGGGAGTGGTGACACATCCTCCCTGAAGACCCCACAACATCTAGCCCACCAGGCCACGGAAGCTGGTGCCAACATGTGGCCCTCCCACATGTGTGCTTAATTCTGACTGCAGCCTTTTCCAGATCATGTTCATTGGACATGTCCACATGGAACTATATCACCTTGAGGAAAAATCAATGAATCAGACTCCCAGGACCACCCATAGGCTGGCACCAGTCGATGGCACACATCACTGCTGTGTACCACAGGACCGTTTTCCTTCTTTCTGCTGCCCCCCCACTCTGGCAAGGGAATAAACAAAAACAAGTGGGCAAAAGAACTGCTAGACTTGCTTATGACCAATCTGCACAACTGGAGGGATGATGACGCATTTAGTTACAGGAGCTATAAAAACACCCCAGGCAGCAGATGGCCACTGAGGCAGTGGGGGACAGGGTTATTTAGGGAAAGGATCTGCCTGAAGAGAAAGGCAACTCAGCCCCAAGGCCGACCTGTTCTTGTTAACCACAGGGACATGATGGTAGCACCCATGCTGGGCAATGAGGGGTCCTGGGGTAGAGGAGAAAGGACACAGCTCCCTGGGAGGTTCCCCCAGTGGCTTGGCAGAGGGCTGGTTCTGGTCTTAGAGGTGAGCACTGAGAGCACAAGAGTCACCAGGAGAAAGGCCAGAGAGTGTAATGGCTGAAGTGTCAATCGACCTGAGCTGACAACCTGGCTGTGTGCCTGACTTTGCTCATCAAGAAAGTAACCCCTTCTAGGGTGATTATAAGGCTTAGAAGAGTTGGTATTTGCAAAGCGCTCAGAACAATGACTGATGCACTGAAAGCACTTTTACTGTGTCTTTTCAATTGATAAAATATTGCTCATGGGAAAGAACAGCTCAGAACAGGTGGAGCAGGTCCTGAAACTCCAGGCCAGGAGAGCAGCCCTGGGCACCAGGCCTCCCATGCCTCGGAGGAAGGTCCAGGCCAGCCAGAGGGAAGCACCTTTAAGATTTATAGAGTACCTGCTGCATGCCAGAAACTGCTAAATGCTACAAGTATCATCTCATTTCATTCTTACAAAACCCTTTAACCTCCAATTTGCAAACAGAAAAAGAACTAATAAGCCAATGAGTTAATGCATCAGACCACACAAGCACTTGATGGTAGAGGCACAAGAGCCCACCCTCACTCAAGCCAGGACAGAGCAGCAGGCCTCTGCTGGACTCCAGCAGGTACTAGCCTAGAGGAGAGGCAGGTGACAAGAGGGAACAGAACAAGGCAGTGGCTGGGTGGGGGCTTCTGAGGGTTCCCCACCTGAGTCAGGGCTGGCCTAGAAATTGGACTGCTAAGGACACGATGGGGCAAGGTGCCACTGGCTGCACAGGTAAGTGTAAGAGACACAGGTACAGTGGGATTTAGAGCTAAAATTCCCACAGAGCACCCCTGGGACATGCAAGGTGTTCACTGAGTGCCAAATGGCCTGCAAGCTCTAGGCAGGTATTTTCTATACCATTCCATACCAAATCCACAAGCAACAGAGTAACATACTTTGTCCATTGGATGGACAAAGTTCTGAGACTCAGATAGTCACCTGTCTAAGAAGGGGGAGGTTACAGGATTCCACTCTGATATCCCCAGAATAAAGCTGCCCCTTTCCTGCATCTGGAGGCCTGCACCCTGCAAGATGATCCCCAACCTGGCCTGCAGTATAGACATATTGCTGTGTCCTGCTTCAGCCACTTGGGAGAAAGACCAGGTGGGAAAAACTGGAATAACCACAAGCCACCAAGAACATGAGTTAAACCAGCACAATGAAAGAAATATAAAGAACCATTACAGCTCAATAATAAAACAGCCTGATTCTTTGCAAAAATAGACAAAAGTTTGTTCAGCCATTTACCAAAGAGAATGCAAGCAGGACAAATAAACCCATAAAACAATGTTCTATACCACTAGTCAACAGGGAAATGCAAATTAAACTACAACAGGACATCACTTCACACTTGTTACAATGGCCTAGAAAAGTACACACAACAGACTTCTCCGGTGTAGAAGAGGATGCAGAGCAGTGAGCTCTCATCCCTCACTGCCAGGCGCATAAACTGGTCCAGCCATTGGGAAAACAGCCCGGCAGTTTCCTACAAAGGTAAGCAAATGCTTACCACAGGACCTAGTTATCCCCTGGTAGGTTTTTACCCAAGGCAACCTCAGAACACACAACTGTATGTGCATATTTATGGCAGCTTCGTTTTCTATTTCCCCACACTAGAAGCAACCAGAAACCCATCAGTTGGTGAAAGAATAAATAAAACATGGTACATCAATTAGTCAAATCCTACAAACAATTTTTTAAAAGCCATGAAATGACCATGTACAAGCTTTATGCTGAAAGACGCCAGATACAAAATTAGTCTATGATTTCATTTATATGACATTCTACAAAAGGTAAAAATGACAGGAGCAGTAGTTCAATCATTGACTGCCAGGGATGGGGAAAGGAGGCAAACAGTGAAGGGCCATGAGAGAATCTGAGGGGGGACAGACAAGTTCCCATCTCACTGTGGTGGCTGAATGAGAACATACATTTTTAAAAACTCACTGAACTATTCATTAAAAGGGTGATTCCTACTAGTTGCAGTTAAACCTCAAGAAATAAGAGTTTAAAAAGAAAAGAGTCCAACCGCAGAGAACTGTGAGGGGAAATCCCACAATGAGAGGTGTGCAAGATGATTAAAGAACAACTTGTTCAATTCAGAACAGGACAAAGGTCTGGGAAAAAACAAGAGCATGAAAACTATGATAGAGGTGAAATTATAACAGAAAGCATGAAAAAGTTTGGGGACTTTGATAGGAGAAAAGATGATACTATAATCTCTAAGAATGACAAAAAAGGAATTCTTGTTTGTATGTATTTAAATATGATAAGTATCTTTAAATATATACTCAAATAGTGTAAGTTTAACATGCAGTTAAACAGTATATATTAATGTTTGTACACATTTACATGTTACATACATATGCATCCTGTATTTATCAATTGATGGATTGAAAGAAAAGAAGATCAACAGGTCCTTGATGTCAGACGTCATGTCTTGAATAGCCCAGGGTGCTTAAGAGAATGAAATATAGCTTGGCATGCTACTTAACTTAGCACTGAGTAACAGTTACTTAGCAATTCTGATACTGAATTCTTGGTTGGTTTTCCACTTTTAGATACACCTAGGGAGACCTAGTTGTTATGCAGAATGTCCAAATGTGAAGTTCACTGATTTGGGAATGGAAATTACAGCTTATTGCAGGTGGGAAGTGGAGAGTGAAGGAAAAACACAAAAACCAAACTGTCAAGACAGTCTGTGCAAAGCTAATGAAACAAGAAACAAGTTTCAGTATCCCAAATAAAATTGCAACAGTAACAAGAATAAAAATCAGTTTGACAGATCTGCCCCTGTGTGCTGCTGCTACCCTTTGGGATCTTGCTCCCTGTGGGCAGCCAAGTGGACAGGGAGATGCAACCAGATATGCTCCATGCACCCGCAGGCTGCCACTGGAAACCTTTGCTTCCTTCAGGCAGCCAGTGCCCACCAGGAGAATCAGACAAACACATACCTGTGTGCCTGCCACCATCGGGGGACTCCCAGGGTAGACACAAAAGCTGAGAGAAGCAGTCCCACCACCACACACCCCTGGCCATCAGAGAAACCTCAGTGTAGCTGCACGGTTCTGCAAAAGCCCACCCCACACTCTGCTACCTCCCTGTGAACCTGATTTAAGAGAAACCTAGGTACCTGTGCAACTTCCCTACACTGTGGAGGGGCAGCCAATGTGGGAAGTGCCTGGGACCCCACAACGGGCTTGTTGGGAGGAACCAGGAGAATGTCAAGACAAAGGAGCAAAAGGCAATCTCAGACCGACAGCCCACACAGAACAAGTCTGGGAGATATAGTCATGGAAGAAAATAGAAGTCACACACCTGAGATCTCCAGGAGGATAGCACCTGAAATAAAGAAAAAACTTCATGTGACAGTAAAAGTAATCAGAGCTCATGGGAGTAATCTCAGGTAAAAGAAGTAATCACAAACATAATAAAAGAATCACTGAGGATATCTAAAGAAGACATAGATAAAAACAAAAAAGAACAAGAGCATAGGAAAATGGTAAAAACCTTGAATGAACAATATAGGAAGGTTTTAAAATGCATGAAACAGATTCAAAGAGATATCCATTAAATTTAAAAAGTTGATTGAAAGCTGGCAAAATTGCTTGAAAGAGATTGAAGATAGACTTTCAGACCTTGAAGACAGGATCGCAGCTAGCGACTGTGAAAGGAAAGATCTCTTAAAAATAACAAGGAACCAGGAAATAATTCAATGGCTGCAAGACATTGCAAAGAAAAATAATGTAAGAGTGATACATATCAGTGAAGAAGCAGGGGTCAACAAAAATGAAATAAAAAGACTTTACAGAAGTAATAGCAGTAAATTTCCCAAACATGGGGAAAGGATCTGTATCACTTACATTGTTCCTGTATCACTTACATTGTTCTACTCTGGTTTGCTTTATTGTTTTGTTTTGTTTTGTTTTATTCTTTTTAAAATAAAAAAAAGAAAAATCAGTTTGAAGAGACACACTAGGGTAAGGGATCAAGATTTAACTTCATATGCTCTTTTACTTAGTTGTCATCTACAAGATTACTTTGAAAAAATTTAGTAGATGATATATTATACATTATAAATCTTCTAAAATTAAGTTTTGACAGTTGGTTTTATATAAAAATATACAAAATTGCTAGAAAGTCACAACCTGTTTATAGACTATCACATCAACATTTATAAACAGCAGGCAGTTTCCATTTGATCATACCTTTTGATGGAGGAATCATGTGAACACCAAGGCTATCTGGACCATGAGGAAACACATATGTGCAACAAACAGAGCCACTAAGGCTGCCACAAGGGCACAAAGATCCTGCTGTGGTGAGCAGCTGACTTCAAGGCTGGGAAAGCTCATGGGAAGGGAGGGAACTGTTGGGAGGTGCCCTGAACCCTGCCTGGAGCAAAACCAGCTGCTATGAAACATGGAAGGAGGGAAAGGCAAAAGGAGAAAGAGGAAGGATTGAAGAAAGAAAGAAAGAAAGAAAGAAAGAAAGAAAGAAAGAAAGAAAGAAAGAAAGAAAGAAAAAATGGTGGCACCCAAATGCCAGGCACTGTGCTAAAGACAGGCAGAAACATAGATGACCATCACTCAAGACAACAAAGGACAACTGCATTTTCCTGTCATATTTCCCAAAGTCGACTACCCGGAGGACATCTGCTAGAGCCATGCCTTGCCCATAGCTATCAGTGAGGTGAGGTATCTTCAGCGCTTGAATAATGATGGTGGAAAAAGGGAAAGTGTAAGAAGAAAGGTAAGGGAGGAAGGAAGAGAAACAGAAAAGGAAGGGATGGCAGTGACTGACAGTTTATGAAACATGTCTACATTTGCTTATGTTCCAAAGTTAAAGTAGGTCTTAGGAAATACAGCCATGAACACAATAAACCTGGTCTCACTTTCACAGCAGCCATATTCTATAGGCAGGAAGCGAGAAAAGAAATTTGTAATAAGCCAGAAGATGAGAAATTATGTGAAATAAAATACTAACCTGAACAATAGAAAGAAAAAAACATTCCTGAGGATGGAGGAAGGCTCTCTGGAGGGGTTGTTTCAAGGTGCCTGTCTGGTAAACTGGCACGGCATGGAGATGGGGCAGAAGAGGGGCCACATTCTGCTGCTGCCTGGCAGAAGAAAGTCCCAGGCAACAGGGAGCACATGTGTGAAGGCGCAGGTCAGGAAAACTAAGCCATCACGGGAAGCGCAAGGTGGTCCATGGAGCCCAGCAGAGCAGGTGAAAAGGTAGGGTGGAAGAACCGGGTTGTGAAGCCAGAGATATACCTGTTTGTTGGGGTTTGTTTGTTTGTGGAGCAAGACGGGAAGACAATGAAGGAATGAGCAGAGGGAGCTCCTCAAAGCCTCACATGAGTGTCAGGTAGATTTCAGCACCCCAATAACAGCAGCAGAAATAGCAGAGCATGATCAAATCCACGAGCACTATTCACTATGTGAAGATCTAGTATGGTTATTATGTGGGGTATTACCATGTTCTCATATGACAGAATTCCTTAGTAATCTGAAACAAACACCTGGAAGCTATGACCAGGGAGTAATGGACACAATGGCCACCCTAAGGCCTCAAGAGTCGTCCCTGGGCAAAACCAATGGGGACAAAGTCAGGGTGTATGCACGGGTGGGGAAGATCATTAAATGAACAGAAGCAGTTGTCTTTCTTGGCTTTTAGTCCTATTCATTCCCATAGAATAACAGCTCATTTACAACCACTACTGTTTCATCAAATCCTCAAACTACTGTCTGCTTGAAAAACATGTACTAGATTTAGGGTCATGGGGATGATGCAAATTTCCCAAAACATTCCCTTTCCAATGCTACTCCTATGCAGCTCTGCACAATTAAAACCAGCTGTGGATGCAGGGTAGCAGCCAAGTGCAACGCTGTGAACACTCTCCCATCCATGTGACAGAGAAAGGCCCCCAGTTAACAGAATGGAGAGCAGACGCCAGGAGCTCAGCTAGGCAAGATTAACAAGCCAGATACAGGACCTACAGGGCCACACGTCCATTCCCTGCTCTTCCAGTGGGGACTATATTCAATTCCTTTCTCCCTATTCTTATGAAACATTTTTCCCCAAATACATCATTCTGATACTCTCTTAAGAAAAGAGTACAGGTTGGTTTTTTGTTGTTGTTGTTGTTGTTTTTTTATTAAAGACCTAATTCATTACAAAAAACCTGAAAAATATAGAAAATTCAATAAAGAAAACTTAGCCTAACATTAGTCTAACCTGAAAGAAAACTAAAATTTACATTTGATCTATACTAACAATAAGAAGTAACACGTAGGGCCAGGAATTTACCTCAGTGGCATTAAGCCCCTGCCTGGCAAAGATGAGGTCGTGAGTTCGATCCCTAGTACCAAAAAAACAAAATAAAAAACAAACAAAAAATTAACATGTATTGAGGACTCAGTAAATGCATCAATCACTTTACTTTTATCTGTTATTCACTGGATTCTCATAATAGTCCTATGAGACAGGTACTATTACTGCCCCATTTTACAGATGAAGAAATAGAAACTGAGTTCAGGAAGTTTGGCAATATGCCCAAATCCCCATATGTGGTCAATGTGAGAGCCAGGATTAAACCCAAGTCTGCTGGTCTCTGAAGCCAGGATCCCAGCCACAGAGCACCCCTTCTATAAGGGTAGGGCTCGCACACACACGTACACACATGTGCACATGTACTTGCTGCCTCCCAACTGAGCTCCTGCTGCATTTGTGGTCTTACAATCTGCTTTTATCTCTAATGTATCACAAACATTTTTTCATATCTGGCTCCATCCCTTCTTTTCAGAATTTCTGATATACACATGACATCTCCTAAAAAATATTCATCACATTCCTCTCCTTTTGTCTTTCCTCTGAGTTTTAAGAGGAAATTTTAGTTTGTCTCTTAATTCCCTACTTTAGGTTTTTGCAATTTGGTATTCACTGATCAATTTCTATTGCAATTTAAACCTGGTAATCATGTTTCTCAACACCAGTCAATCTTACTTAATCTTGCTATTCACATACTCCATGGACATTCTGAAACCGCTGGGAATTACAAAATGAGATTTCTGGAAGCACTTGTTTCCAAGGAAGATGCAGGCTCTGATATACTCTTCACTGCCTTCTACTAGCTGACACTTCTCTATGTTGATGAGACTGCTTTAAAGTGCACAGAAAATGGAAACCATGAACCCAACAGTTTCAGGGCCACGTGATTTTACCAGTGTGTTCTACAAGCCTTCTAAAGAACATATAATTCTTATGCTGACTAATCTGTTCCAGAGCACAAAAATTTATGGAAAGAACTCCCAAGCCTAACAGGTTTGTCTAAGAAAATAAAAGAACCAGATAATATTAATAATTAAAGAAGTATACTGATAATTCAAATAAGAAAAAGTGATCTGATCCTTCCAATAGACATTGAAATGGTAACTGGAAAATGTAATGTGTATTTGAGATTTTAAAAAGGAAAAGGGAACTTGTTAGAAGCTTAGTAGTAAGTATCTACTTCAAGTCAACATCCATCACTACATGACTGGAGAGACAGCCTATGGGGCCCAAATTAAAGCAGACACAGCAGGGGACAGTGTGCTCTGACATGGACTACAGGAAGGAGCCAGGCCCACTGCGGCAGGCATTTTCCCCAAATGTCTTGGGGGAGCATGGAGGGGCCAAGCTAGAGATCAGGAAGGGATAAGGTTTTCTAGGCACCTCAGGGATGACCTGGATAAGATCATCTGGGAAAGTGGCAGATGGGGAAGGCGGTGCTGGGGACAGATGGCCAGGGCAAACTCAAAAAGAGGGACAGAAGGACACAGACAGAAGAGGGAAGAAAAGGAAGATGAGAAAGGGACAGAGGTGAGGGAGGAAGGAAACAGTTTTAATTTTATAGGGCAAGGACTGAGGTTCACAGAGATCAATTTCATTTATGCAAGTTCATCAGAATAGTAAATGGCAGGAATGAAAACCTGATCTTTTAGTACAAAGCAGTCCCAGAGGGAGAATGAAAAGCAAGGTGCTATAACCAAACAGGGGACCAGGGAATGGACAGACTTCACTCGGGAAAGAGTAAGTGCTATAGGAAATGATGTGCCTAGGGGCAGTGTGGAGGTTCGAGCCTGTCCTGGTCTAAGCCCATCCCATGCCCTGCCTGCAGTGTCAGGCAAGGGCAACTGCAGGAGGAGCCATAAGATGAGTCTGCATCCAGCAAGATAATAATTTCATTCAGCACCTCACACTGAAAGAGCCCTCTCCCCATCCTAGGAACGTGCTTTTGGATCACAAGCATCTTGAAGTCCCTGGACAGAACAGGATTTCTGGAAACAGCAACAGACTGTTGATAAATTCCAGCAATGGCTGTACAGTGGAACATCTTACAGAGGCACCGGGCAGTTTCAACATTCATACTGATGATGACCGCAGATGGCTGGTGTGTGAGTAGATCAGGAGGAATAGTGCTTTCAGAAATGTTATTTCCTCTTCTGAAAGACTGAAAGGAAGAGCCAGCTTTTCCAATGTCTGGCCTATACAGGGATACTTATTTAAAAGTGTGCGGAAAAATTTCAGACACTGGAGCCTCCAGTCTTCCATGGTGTGAAGACACTTTTTGCAAAGCAGGGAGTGAGACTGTGGCTTCATTCCCAACCTCAGGCCCAGCCTGCTCCGTCCACCCTCTCGGTTCCCCACTGATCAGTAACACCAAGCCTGCCTGAGTGGCTCTGGGGACAGAGGGAGGAGCGGGGCTTGCCTTCCAATGAGGACAACAGGCATCAACTATAAACATGCTATTAAGTGCACAGGACAAGTTTGGAGCACAGAGATCATAACAGGGCTGGTTTAACAGAGTTGGGGTGGGGGTGGGGGGATCAGGCATGTTAGGAAGACATCAGCAAGCACACGGGCCTGGAGGAGGATTCGAGGGCCTCAGAAGACACCAGAGTAGGTGAAGCAGAGCAGGAGCAGTACATGGGGAAGGGCGGGAGGAAAGGACAAGCCAGCTCTCACGTGGCCTGCACACCCATCTTGGAGACTTGGGACTAAGCCCGAGAGCTCTGGGGAAACCACTGGAAATTCTGAACAGGCTCAGTGATGTGGATAGACTTTAAAACCACTAGGGACAGTGGGGTGGTGGGAGGGGCAGGCATTAGAATAGGAGGGGAAGATGTGGGTATGGAGATGCCTGCCAAAGCGGAAGGCAGGCAAGAGCACAGCTGCGCTAAGACGTCACACTGGGACATAGAGAGGTATCGGGAGGCACACAGGGCAGGAGACTGACCTGGAGCAGATCATGTGGGAGGGAGGAGTCACCAGTGACAGATAGGTACCACGTTTCTGGCCAGACAGGGTGGTGGGCAGGACAGGGTGGTGGGCAGGATGGGGAGCAGGCAGCACTCTGGGAAAGCAGGCCACATGTTCCCTGGGGCATGCTAGGCTGTGGGCCTGCAGGACTTGGCTGCCTGTCCGGCTTCTTGAAGGAAGCACAGTTCCCAGTAAACCACTGGCTCCTTCACTGTGCCACTGTCCATGCGACCATTGTCCAGGGCACCAGGTGCAGCAGTTGAGGCCGCCACCATAGACCCACCCTATGTCCCAGTTTTGTGTTTCGCAGTGCTCTTCACCTTTCTTTACTTTACCTGAACTCACCTGCTCACTGGTCCCTGTGCAAAGTCATTTTCCTCCCCATGGTCCTGCCTGGGTTCAAGCTTCTCCCTTTCTTGTCTGGTGCCCCAATCACACCAGTGCTCCAGGCCACGAACAAATGGTTGCCCCTCCAGAAGGTCCCAGGAGAGGTACCAGGTTCTTGCTCAGGTGAGCCCTCAGCCTACCACTTTTAGTGTGGTCCTTGAAACCATTTAGGTAAATAAATGCCTTAACTCTCCTATTAGACAAGGGATTCCTCATCCATCTTGAGTTCCCTGAAACATTAGACA
Source organism: Hydrochoerus hydrochaeris (assembly GCA_004027455.1). Taxonomy (NCBI): domain Eukaryota; kingdom Metazoa; phylum Chordata; class Mammalia; order Rodentia; family Hydrochaeridae; genus Hydrochoerus; species Hydrochoerus hydrochaeris. The sequence goes on along the minus strand of PVLA01005022.1, from coordinate 7,735 downwards.
GGGAGGTTTGCACATGGCATATGCCTGGTCCACATGTGCTGAGCAACTGAATAATGGGCATGGGCCCCACCATCCCAAGCAGGCCCAAGGAATGTCTAAGCAAGCCATGTGAAGATTACATGGAAGGTCTGCTCCTCTAATTACACTTAAATCTATAACTCCACTCCAAGACCTCAGACATCTGGCCCCATGCACATTGGCTTCCTCTAGATGCCACTCAGACTTAAAGGCTGACTTCAGCACATCCACAGCCAGTACCACTCAGCTCACTCTGACCCCCTTCACATGAGAGGGGCAGCAGCTAGGAGGTTCCCACTGCCTCATGGTCTCTTTACAGGGTCACCTGGGGTCTGAGATGTTTACAGGAGGAGCAGGCCACAGTGTGTGCCCAAAGTGCCCTGAATCCAAGAACAAGGAGGCAGGGGTGGAGAAAAGAAGCTGCTCCTTGGATGTCAAGCAGGTTCAGGGCAAGACTGGTGCAAACTCTGTTGCCCAGGGAAGAAACTGGGAATAGCATTTTGAGGCGCTTTCTCCTCCAAAACATTTATCTGTAATGCAGAAGGAGAAAAACAAACAAGAGATCACAGCTCATTTTATGAATAGATTTTATCCAGAAACTTCATATTTTCCATGGAAGAAAAAGCCAGTCTGAGTCTAAAGACTCAAACTTTTAATACCTACACTCAGGAGAAAGAAACAATCTCCTGCCATAAATCGCTGCTTTGCTTTAAACTCTGCTTCCCAGGAGGGCTGTGGCCTCAGGGCCTTCCACACCTTGTAGCTGGGCCCTACCCGGCAGCCCGTCTAGTCAGAAGGCAAACAACACAGGCTATTTGTAATGATAAGCAAACACTAATGAATTTCAGAGCATGTCTGGTGCTTGCTTTTATGGATTGTAAAATCATCTGGCTTCTTCTCACCCCAGGCTGACATGCCAATGAGGCAACCCCAAGTATTTACGGGTGGGCGGGTCCTTCCAGGACCACTCTAAAAGAGGGAGGCCAAGGACCAGGGGCCGGCCCATTAACCTGCCTGTTACATACACACCCATTTTTGTGCTCTGACATGCAGCCCAAGTGCTGGCATGCAAAGTTTATTAAAAAGTATTTAGTTTTTAAACATCTTGGGGTGAGAGAGTCAACTTAACTGTCTCAATTGAGCATGGGTACAAATCTATTTAGAACTTATCAAAATGGCTTTTTACATATAAGCTAGATATAAGTGGAAAATTTACAATGCAATTTTTCTAGTTAGACATACAATTTGTCAAATACTCCCCACTGAATTCTGAGAGTCTAGTGGAAGGGCGCCTCTCAGTCTGTACTGAGACATATCCTGTGCTGGCTGTGCCACCGCAGCCACCTAAAGGAAGGGATCATGCTGGCTCTGGCACTCCTCCTACCTCCAAGACAGAACCCAGATGGGCCAGGCAAGCTAGAGGCTGCCTGGGATCCACCAGAGGCCAGTTTTCATCCCACGGGAGCCAGCATCTGAGAGACCACAGCAAAGTTACAGAGACGCAGAGCAGGCTCCCACAGAAGGGGCCTTCCTTAACCCCAGTAGCTATGTAAGGCTCGCCTCCTAACAGCCAACTGTCCCCACCACTGACCAAGCGGTGTAAAACCAAAGGCTGTGGTAACTGGGACACTGTGAAACCATTAATCTGCAGGGGGCCTCTCGCCAGCCGATTCCTCCACAGGTTCCTGGCCCACCCACCAGCCCTGCTGTTACCCTCCCGGGCTCCAGGTAGGTGCTGGTGTGACACGAATGTGGAAGGAAGCAGATAGAGCTCCCAGAGCTGGAAGGTTTCCATGAAGGGAATGTTATTATGACCAGGGGAGACTGCAGTGCTGCTGGGCTCTTGAACCCTTCCACTTCTCTGGGATCTGTACCTCCCCTCGATTCCACCACCAGGTGGGATCCAGGCAGACATCCTGTATGACAATAATGTGCACCTGGCCCAATTACTAATTCTCTGTGTAAGAATTTGGAATATAGGTAGAAGAAAAGAAAATGAATCAGTCCCTATGATGTGGGAATTCCAGAGCAGCTATCTTCTCCCCTCTTTACAGACCAGGAGTAGGAGAAAGCCAGGGAGGCAACGAGGCGAGGAAGGATCAGAGCGTGACCAGCATCCAGCTCTTATTCCAGCATCTCTCCTCTCCAGCTTCCATGAGAACCTCGTGAGGCTCACAGGACATTCACTCTCCATCGGGCCGTGCTGGCCTGGTTTGGTGTTGCTTGAAACTCAACCATCTTTGTTCACCTGGTCTCTCACTGTTCATTCTCAGGCCCTTCAACCTGGGCAGCCTTGGTAAAGGAATGACAAGACAGGGAGCGGAAGGTTGGAAAGCTTCCCTCTTGGAACAGTGATGCAAACAGGTGCTTAGGGGCCTTCCTGGAAAAAGAAGGACTCAGGAACCACAGCCCAGGTCATGGCTTCCTGCTCTGAGGGGTTCTAGGATCCCTGTAGATATTTCCAGAGCATGGCTCTGCTTCCCTACAGAGGGCTTTGAGTTAAATGGCAGCAAACTCAGGGCTAGGACTAACCCTGCAGGGAAGTAGGGAGGACAGAGGTTAGAGCTACTACTCACACCACATTTTTTTTCAAGGGTATTAAATGAAAGAGGCAGCTTTAAAAAAGAGAAAAACTGGCCTGGACTTCTCAGCCGAAGGACTCAGAGAAGTGAAGTAAATTGCCCAAAGCCACACAGCAGCAAGTGGCAAGGCCCAGGTGTCTGACTGCAGGACACTGGCTCCTAGTGTTGCCAGGCCCTGAGTTTCTCTGCTTCCCTGGGATCTGCACTTACCCTCGACCCCATACCAGGTGGGATCCAGGCAGACATTCTGCAGATAGGCCATATAACAAAATCTGTATTCGCAACCCCTCTAGCAGATTTGACCTGCTGATAGGTCTTTTCCTAGGTCAGGGATGGTGAACTTTTCAGAGTTTTCAGTGATAACAAACAGCTAGATGCCACACATACATAGATGCACGACCACTGTAAAAGAAACACAAAGGAAAATAATTTATGACCACTAGTAATATAAACAATGCACTCGGACCTCTCCGCTCTACCAAAAGGTTATCTATGCCTTTACCTTCAGTAAGGACAGCTGGTGCTCTTTCCGGCTAGGAACACTGAGGGATTTGAAGATGCATGCTGGGCAGTAAGCACTGAGGAATCTGAGCCACCCTCCATGACAAAGAGACATGGATGGGCCCAGCGGCAACTGAGAGGAAGGATGAGAGGGGAATGAAGAGCTGGGAAAATTGGAAGAGACTAGAAAGCTGATGTAAGCTTTGCTGACCTACTGAAGCGGCTCCTTACCTCCCAAGCTTTCCCTTAGTGAAGCATGGGTGGCTCCCTAGCGCTATACATGCTGTATTTTTTGGGAGGACCCTGTATTCATGTCTATATCACTAGGTGCTGCTGTGCTGCAATAGTCAGTGTGACAGAAGTAACCCTCTAGGAGCTGGCTAGGAGATAGAAAACAGGCTCTGGCCTTCTTAAACATATAGGACTGGAATTCAACACCCATCCCTTCCTGTGTTTCAGAGATACCTGGGAAATGATGACCACAATAATTAAGGGAAGGAGAAAGAGGGTTCTAGAAGAGCAGCAACCATTCACTGAGCAATGAGGAGGTCCTGCCCAGAATGCTGGGAAAGAATTTAAATTTGCTATCACATGAATTCTTCCAGAAACTCCATGAAGTAGATGCTCTTATTCACACCATTTTACAGATGAGCTAAGAAGACCTAGCTTGCGGTGGAGCAGGATCTCAAACCCGGCTCTGTTTGTACCACAGTGTTATGATATTAATCAGGCTGCAACATAATTTTCCCAAAGAAAAGGCACTGCAGCCCTGAGATTTCCCCCTTCTTTTCTGGAGGGTTCTGGGAACCTGGGATCCTATTCAAAGTGCTCCACATCACCTCATCCCAGCACTGTTCCTCCCCAGGATGCCCCTACAAGAGTTTTTCCTTGCAGATCTCACATACTCTTTCATCACTTCAGAGGCTTCAATACCAAGTCAACTCCCAATGTCCTGTCATAGGACTAGGGATCCTCCAGTAGACACGGTCAGGAACGGCACCTCCAGTGTGAGCACGTGAAGATTAGGTCCACACACCGGCCCATCCTGTTCTACTCTACTGGCAGAACCATACTCCCAGATATCATCTCATGTAGGCATCTGACAAGAGACTCAAACTCACCATGTGCAAAACCCAGTGCTATGCAGACCCCACCCACCCTCACGCCATCAGGGTTTCTTGCTCCATCACCCAGTGCACAGGCCAGGAACTTGGGAGCTGTTCTTGACTCTTCCCTCTCTCCAGGCATCCACATCCCACTTAGCACCAAGGGAGCCTGCACCTATGTGGGCTACCCCTTCCCATTCATGTCCTCAGACGGACATGAACATCGTTGTTCACCTAGACCCTGTGGTAGTCTCTAGGCTGCCATGCCTATCAGGGCGTCCTCTGCTGAGCAGCCAGAGCCTTGCGACACAACTCCTCTCACAGCCCCTCCCCTGTGAGAAACCTTCAGTGTATTGCCATTGCTATCTGTGCTGGTCCAGAACAGGACTGGCAAGCACAAGGTCCTGAGTTTGATTCCTGGTACCAAAAATAAATAAATAAATAGATAGATAGATAGATAGATAGATAGATAGATAGATAGATAGATAAAAATACAAATTGTGGCTGGGCAAGATGGCGCATGCCTGTAATTCCTGCACTTGGGATCATTGTGAGTCCAAGGCCAGCCTGAACTACAAAGTGAGTTTAAGGCCAGTCACACAGTGAAACCTGTCTAAAAAAGACAAGAAAGGAAGGAAGGGAGGGAAAGACAGACAGAAAGAAAGAAATTATGAGTAAGAATAATATGCAACTGGTAAGGCAGCACACACTGTCACCTGGCATGAGAAAGTTACGAGGTGGATGTGTGGCCCCTGGAGCTAACTACCTTGGTTTTCAGCTGACTCTACCACTGACCAACCCTGACCATGGATAGTTTGGTTCAATTCTCTAGGCCTCAGTCTCCTCAGTCAAAAACAAAGGTAATAAGATTGCCCATCTTCTTTGAATGTGATAAATATTCAGTAGACTGGTTTGTGCAGCTATTAGAACAGTGCTTGACATAGAGTGAACATTGGACAAACACAGTTATAATGATTACTGCTGAACATAAAGTTGGAAATGTGAAACACTGTTTGATAAGCAACACATTAGGCACTGCACGCATCACACTGTCCTTGACCAAAAACACCTCAACATTTAGTCATCTTCACTTTTTTGTTTAGATTCCAACAAATATTTGAAAACAAGACTCCTAAAGGAAGGCAGTGCCACCCCAAAATGCTGCTCCCAAAGCCCACTGGCCAGCATCAGCACATAGGCCAGAAAGCAACACCCAGCTCCATGGTTTTCCAGCTGAACCAATGCTGCACCCATCTCTTTAGTCTCAAGTCCCTGACAAAAGGCAACACCAAGGTCTCCTTCACTTGTGGCTTGTCCCCAAGTAGGTCTCGAGTCCATACTGCCTCTGCATGTTTTATGGAACAGAAGCAGCCCTGAAAGAAAAGGGGAGCACATCTGGATCACTGGCATTTCTGCTGCTGCAGACAGAGTGTGACTCTGCCACTCCCAGGCCACCCCAGCCTTTCTTCCAGCAGGGTAGTCTGCAGGCTTGCCCCCTGCTCCAGTCTCCTCTTCCACAGGACAGTGTAACCCCATTTTCCTGCATCTATAATAGCGAATTGAATGGTTTACCTCACTCACATGGCCAAAAATAGCTGGTAAGTAAGCCAAGCCATGAATAAACTCTTCTTTCTATATTTTGTGGGTTTTCCTTTCCTTTCAAAGAAGAAAGTAGAACTTCAGTCTAAAGTTCAATCAAGTACTTTAATACTTGTCCTTTGGAAAGCCTGTGGAGTCCTCCACAGTTGAAGCAGCTTTCTGTTCTGCTCCATTTCATAACAAAACCTCCTGAGAAGTCAGTGACTCAGGGTCTGGCTCTGATGAAATTGCAGGCTTTCAAAGCAGGCTTTCAGGAGCATTGAAGTCTGATGTCAGTGCACTCTGGCATGCAAAGTCCAGCCACGGTGGCAGGTGGGCCTTCTTGCTGCACCAAAGCTACAAAATGAGATGAGTTCCCAGACAAAGCAGGTGCTTCCTCTGAGCAGGTAGCCTTGAACGTCTTTAAGCCAGAATTCAGCCCAGCAAAGAAACTGATCACTGTTTTGAAAACTAAAATTTCCCAAAGGTATCTACAATATAAGAATTCTTCTTGGATGTTGACTCTATGCAAGCAACGTATAACAGGAGCTGGTGTCATGGAGACTGTTACTAGCAGTTCATGCAATGCATGTCAAGTGAAATGGACAGCCCCCAGTTCTTTCCATGACCAGTGGCAGAATATCAGAAGAGAAGTGAAATGTTCTAGAGAAGTCTTCATTTGACACAGGAACTGCTCTAAGCTCCTCCCACCACTCCAAGCCACCACTCAGTTCAGTCACATTCACTTTATGTGGCTTCTCTGAGCTGTTACCAGTGAGAGCAGCTGCTTTTGCTTAGCAATTCAAGAAGCAATTTTGAAAGGGCAGTCAAAAATGAGCCATTGGAGTTGAGGTACATCAAGGGTTTAGAAAAGTCCCAGCCTTTTCCAAATGAAGCCTTCTTGCCACAAGTAAGTCACCCTCTGTCTTATGACTCATCAGGACGTGAGTGCTCCTTCCTCTCTACATATGTCAGATGACTACTGACCAGAATCCTATCACCACACCTAATGGTCTGATCATGAAAGTGAAATCAAAGATTATGTAAGCTTTGTTGTACTTTTTTCACTTTACATTTTCCGACTTCCATTAGGATCAACAGAAACACAAATGTTCATAGTCATAAAGGTAAGATACATTTTCATAAACCCCTTTCAAAGGGAAAATATTCTAGCTACTCAAAACAGGCAACGAAAATGGACATTTCTCAGACACACGTGATATAGCACCTTTTGCCATCCTATGTCCTTCTGGAGTAGAATGATACCTATCGTAAGCTCAAAACTCTAAAATTGTATGTGCATTCACTACAGCATATTGATATGTTATACAAATGAGCTGTGACATCCTGTACTTGTAGTTAAGTTTCCTATGATTGCTATATAACTTGTACTTCGGTGATGACTACTGTAAACAGTGCCTTACACGGCCTTCATTCCTGTGATTACTACCTCTTCTTGTATGAGCCCTCCCCTTGCAATGCACCCTATTACTACCTCTTCTTGTATGAGACATACTAATTCTGAGACCCTAAATCCCTCCCTCCACAGTACACTGTTATATACCCCTATAACCAGTTGCTCAGGACGCACTCTCTCCTGACTGGTCTATGGAACGGTGCTACCGCTGAGCTCACCTAATACAATTTTTTAAATTTCTTCTTTTTGATTTTGGAATCTGTTTTGACTACCACAATACCTACCTATATAACTTGAGAAAAATAATTTCTTCACATAGAGGGTAGTTTTTTAAATAAAGGGATTTTTGATTCTATGACATAGTAATTGATATTAAATATAAAATTTGAATAATGTAACTCCAATAGAAATGCAGCTATTTAAAGTTAACAGAGAGAGCCAGGGATTTAGCTCAGTGGCTTAAGCACCTGCTTGCAAGCATGTGGTTGTGAGTTCAATCCCCAGTACAAAATAAATAAATAAATAAATAAATA